>JARYGA010031473.1:0-25129 GCA_030545235.1 Helianthus tuberosus
TTGAGGATCCATTTAATCCAAATCATGTCTACAAGCTAAATAAAGCTTTGTATGGCTTGAAACAAGCACCTAGAGCCTAGTATGAAACTCTTTCCACCTTTCTTCTTTCCATTGGGTTCACTAGAGGTAAAATTGATAAAACATTGTTTTTTAAATGGAAAGTGAAAGATTTGATGACTGTCTAGATCTATGTGGATGACATAATTTTTGGAAGCACATGTTCTAAAATGTGTGAGGAGTTCAGACAACTCATGACAACTGAGTTTGAGATGAGTGCAATGGGTGAACTCCAGTGCTTTCTTGGTCTCCAAGTAAGGCAACTGCAAAATGGCACTTTCATCCATCAAGGCAAATATGCCAAAGAACTTTTAAAGAAATTTGAGATGGATGATTGCAAGCCATGTAGTATACCCATAGCAATTACAAAAGTAGTCATGCCTGATGAAAATGATGATTTGGTTGATCAACCACTTTATAGAAGCATGATTGGATCTTTATTGTAGCTGACTGCATCTAGGCCAGACATCATGTTTGCAACATGTGTTTGTGCAAGATCCCAATCAGCCCCTAGAAAGTCAAACCTTATTGCTATAAAAGGATATTCAGATACCTAAAAGGTGCTCCCACACTTGGTATCGGGTATCCAGCTGATAGAAATATCAAGCTATTAGGTTTCTCAGATAGAGACTTTGCTGGATGTAATACAACAAGGAAGTCCACTTCAGGAGCGTGCCAATTCCTAGGCAGTTTCTTAGTGTCTTGGCAAAGCAAAAAGCAAGCAGTTGTTTCAACATCCACTGCTGAGGTAGATTATATAGCTGCTGCAAGCTGTACAGCCCAATTGTTGGATTTTGGTATCACTGCCTTAAAGACACCTCTCATGTTGGATAGTTAGGCAGCAGAAAATATCATCAAAAATCCAGTCTCCCATTCAACCACCAAGCACATTGATATCAGACATCACTTTATGAGGGATTGCTATGAAAAAGGTTTGATTTCTCTGCATCATGTTCCAACTAAACATCAGCTGGCAGATGTGCTAACAAAAGCATTAGACACATCTACCTTTGAAAGCTTGATCTCTAGGATTGGCATGTTGAACATGGAATAACATGCAAAATCATGTTTTTATTTGAATAAAAACATTAAAATTTTTTCTGAAAATTAAAATCCCATCCTTAAAAATAGCTAAAAATAAAAACTTTCATTAATCCTTAAAAGTCTGCCATAACCACTGTTTTGGTTCAAACATCTGTTTTGATGATTACTGTCCACCGCTGAAAGTCAACATCTGCTTCCTCATTTCCTTGTTAATCACTGTTGTTCAAAATCAGTGTTTTAACCCACTGATGGCTATCCACTAATAGTTAAAAGTCAGCCACTGTTTTCATTTTACCACTGATACCTGATCCATCAGTGGTTTCCTAAACAACTGTCTTCCATTACTCATCAGAGGTTGGCACATGGACAGTACTTATCCGTCAGATTTTTTGTCACCGCTGCCACGTCAGCATTCACTTTTCCACCCTATAAAACCCTGATCAAAACACCAAAACAGGGTTTTCACTGTCGAATCGAATTCAAAATTCCTTTCTTAAAGCAGTTACCATCTATTTCTCTCAAATCCTTTATCGTCTTCTCCCTCTCGCAATTACACTCAAATCATCATGGCTATTCCATACAAAACTCCTCACAACTACCTGTGCATACTGGAAAAACCAAGTCAAAGCACAACCTTCAATTCCGTCATTGATACTCTTTCGAGCACAAAGTACAAAACTTTGTTGACTTGTAATGCTCCTATCTTCCTGGATACCCAAAGAGAATTCTGGAAAATATGCTAAACTTGATGTTAAAGACAAAAAGCCCTTATCAATAAATTCATCAATCTGAGGTATTCCAGCTACCATCACACCTCAAACTCTTTCAGAGGTCTTTGAACTCAATGATATTACAGGTAAAAGCTCTTTTCCAAAAACAGAGTACCAAACTGATTTTCTTGAAAGAGGGTATGAAGAGGAAATGAAAAAAAGACACTTTACAAAAAGCAGCTTTCCTCCTCCCATGAGGTTTTTATTCCATACTCTTCTCATGTGTGTGTCAAATAAAACTACTGCTATCAATGAGATACCATTGAAAATTCAACATCTGGGTTATGCTATAATGAATGAAGAAAATTTTAACAACTCCCAAGAAATTTTCAATGACATGGTCAAAAATATTAATAATATTAAAGATAATAAGAAACCATTTCTCTTGTTTCCAAGGTTTTTAAGTTTTTACTTACAAAAGAAATTTTCCAAGGATAATGCCCATGTGCTAATCCAACGAAATCCTTGTCAAATAAACAGCCTTTCTTTTGAAACATTTACTGGGAAGTCAAAACCTTCCAAAACACAAACAGAGGAGCCTGAGCAGAATTTAGCAGCAACAACTGCTCCTCAGGTTACTGCTGTTGAGCCCACTACTCAAGGTGATCACAGCAGCATAACCACTGCTGTGAAACCCACACCTAAAATCACTAAAAGACCCAAAAAGAAAAATATCCAAAAGCCCCCCAAACCCACTAAAAAGGTAACTCTGGAAGTTGAGATCCCAGAGATTATACCTGTGACAACACAAAAGTCACCAATAACCACTGCTGCTACATCGTCACAACAGTTGGACGAAAGATCTCAACCTGAGCCTCAAACTCCTCCTGCTTCTTCTCAAAAAGATCAGGTTGTATCAACAAGGACACCACATTATGATACTCTAGAATCACTTAATTCCATCATCCACAGCCCAGCTCCCGGGGAAAATTCTCTTTCTACACCCATACTCACTACCCAAATTCCACCATCAATACTACCTTTGTTAGATGCACTTGATATAGCTCAGACAAAAATCAGTTCTTCTCAATCACTTGTAACTGAGAATATGCCTCAACAAGTGACTGAGTCTGAGCTCCCTATCTCTGCTAACCCACCAACAACCGAGGAGGCTACACTGAAGGAATTACAAGTAATTCCTGTCAGTAGTTCAAGTGGAGCAGCTACTACAAGTGTTGAACCCACTGGTTTACACTTGGACATTAGTTTCATAAGTCAGACTCCCTTAAAGGCAATTTCTTCTTTGGGAACCATAGTGTCCACTGGTGTTTTCATTATACACTGGTACACTTAAAATGATAACCGCTGCTGAAGAAAGAAGTCCCTAGTACCAAGAAAAAGGGGAATCAGTGGATGATTTTTTGGGAAACTTTCCCTAAGTCAACCACTGATACAACCACCACTGGTGGGAAATCAGATGTTCCCATTAACTTGGGTGATGGTTTAAAATACAAGGAATTGTTGGGATTGAACCCTACCAGAGGAACATATAATGTAAAGCCAAAACCAGGTCACAACAGTGGATTCACAATAAGCAGACGTTTACACTAAGCTCTCCCCTTGACAGTGGTTATCTATCTGCTGATAAACTCTAAGTACTGCTCTGAAGAACAACTGATGAACCAAACACTGTTGAAACAACTAAAGACTGCTAAAAGGCAAACACTGAGCTCTATCTACTGCTGTCTCTTATGTACTGCTGAAGACCCAAGCACTGCTCATTCAAAGACTGATCACCTTTTGAAGAAAGCACTGATGGTCAAGTAATCAGTGCTTATGCTACAACAGTGGAACGTTGAACAGTGTCAAGACTTGTTTTGTATTTTATTATCAATCAGTAGTTAGTCATCAGCAGTTTTGTATAGACCAGTGTTTATAGTTTGTTAGGCTGTTAGATGTCACTATCATGGTGATGTCAGCTGAGGTACATCAGTGGTTTGGTTTGCCTATAAATATGACAGCACTCTGTACTGTTATATTTGATTCGTTTTGAGTGAGTTCTTCTCCTCAATTCAATCCTTTCATCTTGTGCAACCAACTCTAGAGTATCAGGCTGAGGGGGAGTTTAGTCTGTACGCATGTCTGTAATCTTTTGCTTTGATTTGTAATCTTTTGACTCTATGAGAAGCAAATGTTTATCAAACTATTTTCTCCATTGATTGTGTTTACAAAGTTTGTATCCATTTCCGCTGCACTTTACATGTTTTCATATTCACAAATTGATCAAAACATACAAACAAACACAATCATGAAAGCCTCAGATCCTAACAATTGGTATCAGAGCTTGGACAGTCAAATTCGATCTAACAATCAATTTGACATAATAGTTCGGCTCAAAATTCATTGATACTAAGGATGGTTGTATTTAGTTGAAAAACAGAGTATCGAGTAACTCATGTTCAAAGTGGTTAATCAAAAACTCTGTAAATCAACCAAGATGTCATATGACACACAAATTTCACACAACAAGTGAATTCATGCACATGACACTCATGGTTTCTAGATTTGAAAACAATATCTGCTAAACTATGAGATTATTTCTTATTTTCTAAATTGATTTCAATTGTTGATGTATAATCTGTGATGTTCTCATTAAATACTAAAGTATGAACCTCAGATTAACAAAACCTATGTTCATAAAAACATTGATGTTTTGCTAATTTAAAAAGAGGGAAATTAAAACTTTAGTCATTCAGATCTTATGTGTCGAAAACAGGTTGAGATCCTCAAAAGGAACAAATCAACCTTGTTTAAATACATTAAGAAAACAGGGGTCAACATAGTCCGTATCATATGTAGTGTGAGATTGGTTGAAAAACTTATGCAAACATGACCAAGTCTCTCAAAACATTACTGCAAAATGATATTGGACTAAAATTCACAAATTCGAAAGTGTGTTTATCTCAAAACTTTTGAAGTCAGAAGAAAAGAGTATAAACGTAAAACACTTAAGAGTCAAAGCTTGGGGTAATAATGGTCATTAGGTAACTGTTTATTGGTTCAGGAAAGTTCAGGTGACCATAGTATTCTCAGTGATTGAGCTTATAAGAGGACTAGGCAAATATAACAGGATCTTCATGTGTCCTCATGTTTTGCAATCAACTGACAAGAAAATGGTACCAAACAGTGGTCAAAATGTATTCAAAATTTCCTACCACTGATGTCAAATCACTGACCATTTTCATAAACTTGAGTATGTTATGATTACGTTTTCTTTTGAAAATACACCAGATCCTTTTTAGTGCTGTTCTTAGAAAATCCTTTAACCATTTTTTTTCAAAGGATTTTCTCGAATAACCAGGATATATTGTTCATTTTTTTTGGAATAATATATCTGAAACTTTTGCTTGTTTTTTTGTTGGCAATAGTTTCAGTTCCTGTCATGATATAATACCTTATTTTTGTTGGTATTATTGTCCGCATAAATGGGCCAAAAGGAAATGGTACATATGTCAAAATCATGTCATACTCAGGTTTGCTCCTAAACTTTTGTCAAAGGTTGATTGATAACTATGCTTGAATTACTAAGGTATTCATGTTTTAATTGAATATTAAACGAAAATGAGTTGCCTTAGCAATAAAGTTTTCATCATCTGGGGTACTAAACCACTGTCCTTCAAAAGTGACTTGTGGCAAAACCTTGAATGAAAATTCTCAAAAACTGTTGCTGGATTACTTGTCCTTAAAATCTGTACCATTTACCCTAACCACTGTTTTATTCCATCGTCTGATCTCTAAATACTGTCCACTGCTGAAAGTTAGCCACTGATCCTTCATTATATTGACAAGCACTGATGTTCAAAATCAGTGTCCTATCCACTAATATGCTATCCACTGATAGTAAAAATCATCCACTGCCCACAATTTTTACCGTTGTAACCACTGATGCTTGATACGTCAGTGGCCCTTAAAACAACTATTCTCCATACTTCATCCATTTCATCAGTGTTCGACACGTGGTCAGTTTTTAGCCCTCAGATGGTAATAACCGCTGCCACATCAGCGATCATTTTTTTTTCCCTAAATAAAACCCTGCCCTAAACCCCAAACAGGGTTTTACACTGTCGAATTGAATTCCAAAATTCTCTTCTCATAGCAGTTTCCAACCCTTCTTCTCAAAAACTTCAAAATCATTCTTCGTTCTTCTCTGCAAAAATGACAAAATCAAAGTTAAAATCAAAATCTAAACCAAAATCACCACCATCTTCAAAAGAGGTCGCTCAAACGGCCGAAGAATCCATCGAAATACCATACAAACAATCTCACAACTATTTGGGTTTACTCACAAAACTCAAAGACAATCACACTTTTGACTCCATCATTGATACAATATCTGCATCAAAGTACAAAACTTTGTTGACAGTAAAGTCATAGCCATTAACTCCTCTATCTGCAAACCCAGAGAGAGTTTTGGAAAAAGGCGACGCTTGAAAAACAAGACGATAAAGTCATAGCCATTAACTCCTCTATACAGGGTAAAGTGATTCAAATCACACCACAATCAATCTCCGAAGTCTTTAAACTCGACGATCAGGAAGGTAAAATCTCTTTTGATAAAGCCGAGATGAAAACTGATTTCGTAAAAAGGGGATATGCAGAACAATCAAAGGTAGATACCTTACAAAAAGGTTATTTTCCTTCTGCACCTAGGTTTTTATTTCACACACTTTTGATGTGTGTTTCGAATAAACAACATCGTTCAACGAAATACCATTAAAGATTCAATGTCTGGGATATGCTATTCTAAACAACAAAAACTACAACTACTCCCAGGAGATCTTTAATGACTTGATAAAAAATGTTGATAGCAAAGCATTTTTACTTTTTCCAAGATTTTTGAGTTATTATTTTGAACAAAAATTTGAAAAGGAAAATGTAAATTTGCTCAAACAAGGTGTTCATTGTCAAATAAAAAGCTTAACAAATGAAACATTTTCAAGGATGATGGCACCTATAAAAACAAAAGCAGAGGTGTCTGAGCAGAATTTAGCAGTTACAACTGCTCCTCAGACATCTGCTGCTGAGCCCACTGCTCCAGGTGATCAAAGCAGCAGAACCACTACTTTGAAACCCACACCTGACATCACCAAAAAGACCAAAAGAAAAACATCCAGAAAACCCACCAAACCCAAAACAAAGGCAACTCTGGAAGATGAGATCCCAGAGCAACTGCCAGTGACAACACAAAAGTCACCACAAACCACTGTTACTACTTCCTCACAGCAGTTGGAAGAAAGATCTCAACCCATGCCTAAAACTCCTCCTGCATGCTCACAAAAGGATTAGGTTGTAAGCACAGGGACACCACAATATGAAGCTCTGAATCCACTCAGATCCATCTTTCTCAGTCCTGATCCCAAGGACATGTCTCTTTCAACCCCCATACCCTCACCAATCATAATGCCACAATCCATGCTACCCTTGTTGCATGCAGCTGCCATAGCTCAGACACAAACCAGTTCCTCTCTATCACCTATCACTGAGAGTATACCCCCACAAGAGACTGGGTCTGATGCTACTACTTCTGCTATCCCAGCAACAATTGAGGAAGTTACACCCCCTGAGTTACAAGTAACTCTCGGTGGTAGTTCAAGTGGAGCAGCAACTACAACTGGTGGATCAACAGATCTTCAGTTGGACAGTTGTTTCATAAGTAAGACTCCCTTGAAGGCAATTTCTTCCATGGCAACTTCGGTAACCACCAGTGAGTTGGATCTAACCACTGGTACCATCAAAGGTTTATCGAGTGCTGAAGAAAGAAGTCCCCAGTACCAAGAACAAGGGGCATTAATGGGTGATTTTTGGGACTCTGTTCCTAAGTCACACATTGATATAACCACTGCTGGTAGGGATTCAGATGATCCTACTAAAGTAGGTGATGATTCAAAATATCAGGAATTGACGGACAGAGTTGAAAAACTTGAAGATTCAGTTGCTGAAATAAAGATTATGGTGCAAGAGATTTTAAAAGCTCAAAAAGCACAAGCCACTGCTGTTCCTGCTCAAGCACCTGCACAACATGCATTTGCTGCAAATGAGCTTTGGAATATTTTCCAACCCATGCTTGAAAAACAACAACATATGGCTGATAAAAAGCATGCTATTCAAGTACAAATGCTGACCAACATGGTGGAATCAAGGTTTAAAGACACTCAAGCAGATATCAAGGCTATAAAGGCTTGCATTCAAAGCGCATCTGGCAAAGTTCCTTCTTCCATATCATTTCTTGTTAACCCCCCTTCAGATAATGCCAAAAAGGGGGAGAATATCAAGCTGTTGGGAAAAATGAATAAGATGGGAATAGAACATGGCCTTTGTATTGAGCCTGAAAAAGAAAAAGAAAAAGAAAAGCAGGTCTCAAAACCTGTTAGTCAAACGATACACCAGTAGTTACAAAAACTGCTGTCAGTAGCCAAACAGCTGCCATGTCATCAACACACACACCACTCTACCACACACCATCACAACTACTGCTTTACCACCATCATCTACAATCACACCGTCACCACTGCCTCCTGTCATAAAACAGAAGACAACAGATGTTACAACATCTGTTGTAATGACAGCAGCGGTTGAAGCACCAGTTGTTTCAACAGTCGTTTGTCAGACACTCCCCATCATTCAAACCACTGATTCACCCAAAACATCATCTGCCCCTTCTTCATTAAAAAGGAGAAGGAATCTCATATCAGATGATGATTCACCACCACCATCAAAAACTACCTCACTACTTCCATCCCCTGCTCAAAAGCAGAAGACAACTGCTGACATATCAGCAGTTGTAATGACAACAGATGTTGAGACGCCAGTAGTTTCAACAGCTATTAGTCAGTCATCCACCACTGCTCTCACCTTTCCTACATCACAACCAAAGCTCTTCAACAGAAAAAGAAAGCCAATCTCTGCCGATGAGGGTATACATGATCCTAATGCTGCACAACATCCACTGGAACTTGAAGCTATCAAAAATGAGATGAGGCAATTCTATACAGAAGAAGATCCTTCAAAAAGAAGATTCTCCTCACTCATAGGCTACATGCCACCAGATGATATGGACGATTACCTCAAAATCAAGGCAAGGCAAGCTAAACTAAGAGCTAAAGTTGAGAGTGAATGTGAACGTTTAAGCGAATATGGCATTGCTAAAAGACTGGAGTTCTACTTCACAAAAGTAAAGCAGATAGAAGAGTTTGCACAAGACCTAAACAAAGAAAAGGCAGATCAAAAGAAAAAGTTAAGAAAACAATATCTAGCCTACATCATGAAAGAGAAATTCTATCCTGCTAAAGAACAACAGTTCGAAGAATGGCCAATAGTCGCTCTAAAGCATGAGGCAGAAATGATTGAGAAAATCAAGAATGATCCTACAAAGAAGAAGAATGCTCCAAACTGGAGAAAATACAAAAAGCTCATTGCTGACCTAACTGCTGAGTATAAGAGAAAGAAAAAGGAGCTGGTGGATGCAAAAATGGATACTGCTGAAGCCATATCAAAATGGACAAAACAGCAGATTGATGAAGCCTATGAAAGGCTAAAGAAAAGAAAGATAACTGTTTCAAGCACCTCAATGAAGCATGAACAAAGAATGAAGCTTGAACAGCAGATAGAAAACCTCAAAACACTGTTCCGATCTACTTTTGTGACAAACCAAGAAGAAAAAGTACAGTTGACCAGTGAAGAGGTTAAAGAAAAGGAAGTTGAGTACTTCACAGAATCCATCATGAAAATGGGTCTAAAAGAAGAAAGCTCAGAAAAACTTCAAAATCTTTTTAAAAGGATATTGACCAAGCCTGCATCACCAAACACTTCAACAGACATGACAGACATTGAAAGGCAGGAGCTGATTGAAAGAGAAACTGCAGAAGATATAGCTGCAGTAAATGATGTTATTGAAATGGCTTTCAAAAGAATGTCTGAAAGTCTGCAAGTTTTCTCAAGGCCAGTATCTCAAAGCTCATCCTCAAATAAATCTCTCCCAAGAAATCCATTGGGTTCGAAAGTACTAAAGTGGATGTCTGACCAAAAGACCCATGTATTGACTATTGTCAGATCCAATGGAGATGTGAAGTACATATCAAGGAAAGAAGCACTAGGCCTTAGTGTTCAAGATTTGCAGGATCTCCTTGAACTTTCACTGTGCAGGGATGAAGATGACATAAGTTCCAAAGAATTTGAAGAAGATTTCAAAAGAAAAGCATGGGAACTTTTGATGAGTAATAAAGATCCAGAATAATGACAGGTTTTGGCATTATCTGTTCCAGGGGAGATTGTTGGGATTGAACCCTACCAGAGGAACAGATAATGTAAAGCCAAAACCAGGTCACAACAGTGGATTCACAATAAGCAGACATTTACACTAAGCTCTCCCCTTGATAGTGGTTATCTATCTGCTGATACACTCTAAGTACTGCTCTGAAGAACAACTGATGAACCAAACACTGATGAAACAACTAAAGACTGCTAAAAGGCAAACATTGAGCTCTATCTACTGCTGTCTCTTATGTACTGCTGAAGACCCAAGCACTGCTCATTCAAAGACTGATCACCTTTTGAAGAAAGCACTGATGGTCAAGTAATCAGTGCTTAGGCTACAACAGTGGAACGTTGAACAGTGTCAAGACTTGTTTTGTATTTTATTATCAATCAGTAGTTAGTCATCAGCAGTTTTGTATAGACCAGTGTTTATAGTTTGTTAGGCTGTTAGATGTCACTATCATGGTGATGTCAGCTGAGGTACATCAGTGGTTTGGTTTGCCTATAAATATGACAGCACTCTGTACTGTTATATTTGATTCGTTTTGAGTGAGTTCTTCTCCTCAATTCAATCCTTTCATCTTGCGCAACCAACTCTGGAGTATCAGGCTGAGGGGGAGTTTAGTCTGTACGCATGTCTGTAATCTTTTGCTTTGATTTGTAATCTTTTGACTCTATGAGAAGCAAATGTTTATCAAACTATTTTCTCCATTGATTGTGTTTACAAAGTTTGTATCCATTTCCGCTGCACTTTACATGTTTTCATATTCACAAATTGATCAAAACATACAAACAAACACAATCATGAAAGCCTCAGATCCTAACAGGAATTGACGGAGAGGGTTGACAAAATTGACACATCTGTTGCAGAAATGAAATCTATGCTGCAACAGTTGTTACAAGCTCAAAAGGCTACACACACTACTACAACATCCGCTCCATCGTCTGCTCCTACTCCCATTGAGCTTTGGGAATTGTTTCAACCTCTGCTTCATAAACAAAGACAATATGCTGATCAACAACATGAGGATCAAATTCAAAAGACCAGAAATTTGATGGAAGCTCGGTTCAAGGATACACAAGCAGATATCAAGGCAATTAGGGCCCATTTACTACAAACCACTGGAACTGCTCCTCCTTCAATCATCTTTGTTGATAATCCTCCTGATGATGCCAAAAAGGGGGAGAAAAAGAAGAAGGGATATGAAGATGGCCTATATATGAAACAAGATCCATTGTCAAAACTAGTTGCAGAAATCCCTAGTCCAGATGCTTCTAAAAAGGTTGATGAGACTAAAAATGCCTTTACTGATTAAAAAGCAAGCATGAAAGAGTCAATGGAGATAAAAGGGTCTAAAAGTTTTGAGTAGGAGAAGAAAGTCTTGATGGAAAGGGAAGAGCAGGGTACTTCTGAGCCTAAGGAAGAGCAGGTTATTTCTAAGCCAAAAAGAAGAAGGCCTACTAGAAAAGCAAGCCAACCCAAATCCACACCTTCCAAAACTATCAAACAAACTCCCCAAATCCCCAAAAATTCCTCTCATCAAACCTACAAACCAACAGATGTTAAGACACATGTTGTATCAACAGTTGTTGGTACTTCAGTGGTTTCAACAGATGTTACCCCAACAACTACCATCACTACCACATCAACACACATTCAATCCACTGCCATACCAAAAACAATCTCACCACCACAAAAGCCACCTGCCAAAAAGCAGAAGACATTAGATGACACATCATCTGTTGTAATGACAACAGTGGTTGAAACACCAGTCGTTTCAACAGCTATTAGTCAAACACCTACCATGTTAATCACCACCACTCAACCCACCAAAACACCACCAACCTCTCCTAAGCACAAAAGGAGAAGGGTAACCAACATTGTACTGGAAGATGACACTTCCCCAACTCCAATATCTACACAACTACTGACCCTTGTCACCATTCCAAACCCTGTTCCATTATCTTTAGCTCAAGTTCTAAGTTCAAACACTGCTATTGTTCCTATGGGATTACAATACCCATTGGATCTTCCAGCAGTCAGGGAGGAGATCAAGTCCTTTTACTCTGAAGATGATCCTGCAAAAAGGAATCTTCCTTCCATTCAAGGTTATCCTTTCCCTAAAAACATAGAAGAGTATCTCACGATAATGGCCCAACAAGCAGAAGATATATCCAATAGAGATACAGAGGGAAAGTCTGACAAAGAGATTCAGAGAAATCTGCAATACCTACTCACCAAGGTTAGAACTTTGGAACAGTTCTCAAAAGATCTTTGCCAAAAATTGTCTGAAAAAGATGATGAAAGTATGAGGCATGACTACCTTCAATATGTCATCGCTTACAAGAGGTATAGAGCAGAAAAGCATCAGTACAAAGAATGGACTATCAGTGAATTACAAGAAGAGATAGCCAGAATTCAAAAGATACTTAAAGAAAAGGTCAAACAAACTCCTCCAGTATGGGCTAAGTACAAGAAAAATGTACCTGAAAGAACCCAGAAGCTAAAAAGAATGAAATAAGAACTGATAGCTGCTGATTATGGGTCAAGAAACCAGGTTGCAAGATGGTCAGATGACAAAGTATTAGCAACTTATAAAAGTTTGGAAGAGTTGAGGAAAAGAGATCACACTGCTCCTCAAAAGCCTGATTATCCAGAAGCAGTAGTTCCAGTCAGACAACCAAAGTTACCAATCAGAAGATCCACTGCTCCACCTACTACCATCCTTAATCAAAGAAGGAAACCAAAGCAGATGGATGCAACAACCAAAGAAGATAAGGATCAAGAAGAACTTATTATGAAGATGGTTCTTCAGACACTTTCGGCAGAAAAACAAGAATCAGCACAATCTCAAGACCCTGCAAAAGTTGTCATCACCAGGCCCAAACTCCTAACTCATCTACAATAAAAACTCTCCCAAGAAACCCATTAGATTCAAAGATACTAAAGTGGAAGTCTGATCAAAAGACCCACGTATTGACTCTGCTCAGATCTAATGGTGTGGTGAAGCAAATATCAAGGGAAGCAGCACTTGGCCTGGGTGTTGAAGATATGCAAGATCTCCTTGAGCTTTCCCTGTGCATGGATGAGGATGATGAGGACTCAATGAACTTTGAATTACAATTCAAAGGTCAAGTAAGGGAACTCTTGATGAGGCAATAAAGATCCAGAATAATGAAGAGTTTTGGCATCATCTGTTCCAAGGGGAGATTGTCGGGATTGAACCCTACAAAGGAATAGTTGATAAAGCCAAAACTGGATTAGATCAGTGGATTCACAATAAGCAGTTCTGTGCAACAGTTCTTTCCCCTTGAAAGTGGCCTAACAACTGATGACCTCTATCTACTGTCCTGCTACATCACCTACTGATCTTCAACAACTGATGAGACTAAAAGACTGTTGGAGATGTAACATTGATGCTCAATCTACTGTCATGGTTCAAGTACTGCTGAAGACACAATGCACTTCTAGGAGTATTATAGTGGAATGAGAAGCAGTAGTTTAGTTTATCCTTTGTATTCATTGTAATCCGTAGTTTGTAATAGCAGTAGTTGTATAGATCAGTGGTTACAGGTTGTTAGGAGGTTAGATGCCACTTTCATGGTGACGTCAGCAAAGATGCCATAGTGGTTTGTTCTGTAATATAAATAGAACAGTACCTTGTACTGTTCTATCAGCTCTCTTCTTCCACAAGTCATTATGTATGAACAAACCATCTGTGAGCTCAGGCTGAGGGGGAGATTGTATGCATGCATGCATTGTTATTGAAGATTGTAATAAATATAATCATTTGATTTCATGTTGAACATGTTTGCTTAAAACAATTCTCTCTTTGATTGTGTTGAAAGTTTGTTCCATTTTATTTTCGTTGCACTTAATCTTAATTCATCTTCATTATATTCAAACAAGAACAATCTTATTAAACTCAGATCCTAACAAGAACTCCAACAACTGAGTCAGGCAGACCCTTGACATGCATTACGGAGCCCTAGATCAATCGGGTAGAGTAACTAATAAATAACCGGGGGTTACAATACTTACAACAAGGCAGAGCTTCGCCTTTTAGGGGTATTATATCAAGCAACACTATTGTTATTATTGGGGCTTTAGAAAGAAAAGAATTGAACGATTTCTGAATGAGGCAGAGGCCTCCTTATATAGGTCTGATCATGGTCGGCTCGCGGCCCGCGACGCCCATAGCAAAATCTTTCGTGGCCCGCGAGGCTACTAGGGTAGGCCCTAGCTTTGTCGACTCAACCCACTAGACCCAACACGTACTGGACACGTGGCGCAATGTGGTCCGGCCTTGTGTCACCTTGTCGTGGCCCGCGACAGACTGAGGTGGTTTGGGTCGCGCCCCGCGAGAGAACTATTCTTTTTTTTATTTGATGTTTGATAATACAAAGGTATATTAGGTCCGTTTTTCGTATACGAGGTGTAATTTAGGACGTATAGGAGTATTTTAATGATTTTGTGAGAGTTGTTATAACTGAAGTTACTCCATCTCCCACGGTCCAAAGATGGAAATCTTTGGAATATTCTGAACCATTTGCGAACATCACAACAAAAACGATTGAAACATTTATGACTCCTACGTAAATAAGGAGCTACGCAACAGCTACAAAATGGAAGATCGGTAAAATATCGAATAACGATATACAAAATAAAAACCGATCCCAATGAAAAGGCAGAATAAATGGGATTGGCATGTAATACTACTCCCAGACCCCCTAATATAAGATCCAGTCCCAGAAAGACAAAGAATATCAAGTATTAGTCCAGGTAATTCAATTATATATAAAATCAAAGATGAATAAATCCAAATCTTACATAACTTTATTGACCCAGTGACAAAAAAAAAAAAAATAACTCTACCTTTTTATAATAATTATTAATTATTCAATTTGAAAAATTTCATTTTGGATTGAATTATAGGTCTAACCTCTCGAAAGCGTAATTTAAGTCTATATATTTTCAAATCCTCAATATGGACAATAGAAAATAAATCTATTTTTAATATGAATATAAATTCAAACAAAATTCTCCCTTCCTAACCAATATAATTATGAATATAATTGTAGTTATTCACCAAACAAAAACTTAAATTCTTTTAGATCAAAATGTTCTTAAGTTTTTATTTCAGGCAAATTTAAAATTGTTCCAATTGTGTAATCGGTCAATTATTGACATTGATAACCGACCCAAAGCAATTTTATTACAATTCAATTAGTGACGATCATAAGTAGAAACTTAACATTCTTCAGTCATTGATTAACAATCTTGTGACAACCCGTAACTTCGAGGTAAAAACCGTTCGTTTCGCTTATACAAATTAATTATATATTTGCCTAAATTATAGTGTGTCAATGAGTATTTGGAACCAAGTCCATATCGTGTTGAACCAATTCCACAACCTTCGGCGTGTGCTTGTATTTAATTGCTTTTACTTCACGGTCATACAAGACTTAGTAGGTTACGCTCGTGCTCCACTAAAATGTTATGTGTGTAGGTTATCTATACGGGAAACAGTCAAATGTATTTTATGTGTTGAACTATTTATGTCGCAATAGTATATGTGTACGTACATGGTAGGGTAAGAAATGGTAGTGGGTTTTGTTTAATGTCACAACTGGGCCGGAGCCCATATGCCTTACTTAACCCCCCCCCCCCCCCACACACACACACATTTAACCCCCTTCATGGCCCAAAGCCTTGTAAATAACCCAAAATTAGGCCCGGTAGTGTAGGGGCTCGTATATTTCAATTTAAGGGGGTTGCCTGATTATGAAAGATATCATAACCCTAAACACCCTCTTGCATATACTGAGGTCGATGGCAGCCCTCATCTGTTCGAAGTAGGATTCACCTTGAAACTGGTTTCGGGCTAGCAACATCTAGTAATCGGGTTTGGTTGACCAACTTGGAACGGGTAAAGTAACTTGTTAAATACCGAGCAAATCTAAGGTGAGTTCACACTTTCCACAAGGCATGGGATTCCCAAGGGTTGGGAATGGGTAAAGGATTGAAACCGAAACTGCGTGATCTCCTTGTTTGGAACACGTACACACCCTCTTTATTGAAGGGTGACAACATGTGATAAGAAATTAATCGAAACCTGCGTAATCTCCTGGTTTGGAGATTACGTACACACCCTCTTTATTGAAGGGTGACAACACGGATACTAGACCAAAATCTCTATCATGAAGTCCCTCCTTTTATATCGACTTAATCGTCGGGCCAATGGCGAGGGGGTCATTAGTTAGATAGCGCTATTTAGGTTTGACAAGCCACACACCGTGCCGCAGAGGACGGGCGTGAACAAATGGATATGGGCACGTCAATGATGATAGACATTGTCGCTAGGGCACCAACTTACTTCAGTCAGTGGTCGATATGGTAACGGGTCTAGTGGTTCACATGGGGAAGCCCCCGCTGGTTATGGATATGGTTTGGGAAACAAGAAACTGATTAACTACTGGTTTTCGAATGAACTTATGGTTTTGAAACAACTTTAAACTAGACAACCAAATGTGAACTCGCTCAACTTTGTTGTTGATTCGTTGTTACATGCCTTGCAGGCCTTTAGGTGCATATCAATGGAACTTGCTGTCTGGGAAGCTGGAGTGGTCATGGGTCGAGCTACATGGAATCACAACACAAGACTAATGGCTTTTACATGTGGTTTACAAACACTTAACGAATAAATTATGCTTCCGCTGTATACTGTGAATTATTTGTAACGTTCTAACATTTAATGTTAATAAATGAAGACTTTATTTAAATATAACTATCAGTTCAATGTGATTGGTGGCTAGATCCTGGTCAGTCACGCCTCCTGCGGTGATACTACGCTTGTGGATTTTGGGGGTGTGACAAATCTCATCGCAATTTCCACAAGATATACATATTACGAAATCAATACTTTAATTAAGCAATCGTTTTTTTCTAATATTAGTTTCAAATTTCCAATTAACAACGGGTAGATCTATAGGACATACACGAACACATACTTCACAAAAAATGCATTTGTCAAATTGAAACTGGATTCGACCGCGGAAACGCTCGCATGTGATCAAATTTCGTAGGGGTATTGAATACTTACAGGTGGGATAAGGTAATTATGTAACCTTAACCAATATACCTTGCAACTCGCACCATTTAAAAAGTCACAAAGTCATAACGGAGAATTCATTAATGGAACAAAAAAACTCAAAACAATAGTAAAGGAAAAAAAACGGCTGGGAAGATGTACTTTTGAGTTTTAATTATTTGTACGTTATCACGACACTTAGTTTTAAATAAAACTTACATTAAAACGTAAATGATAATGACCATTGTTACGGTGTGTTCGAAGAAGTTCATAAAACAACGTTTTTTAAAAGTTACTTAAAAAAAATGTTGTGGGTGTGACACACGCTATCTTACAGTTGGTTGACGTATAACAGATAAGATTAACTAAAAAGTTTAAGTGGCATATCTGCTAGAACCGAAATTATTTTAAAAAGTTCATGTGTTGATGATGCTTAATGCATCAGCACTTGTTAAAAACCATAGTGTTTTCTGGAGAAAAAGTTTAAAAATTAATAACTACCATGCATGCATGCACAACGGGAGCTACATGTGTCAGACAGCAACCACTTGGTTATCCACGTATATTTCTCTGTTTCTACTTACCATCCTTATTATTTATTTATTTATTATTTATTTTGAACAAATAAAGCCAAACAGCAACCACTTGGTTATCCACTTATATTTCTCTCGTTCTAGCTACCATCCTTATTTTGTATCCTACAACCCCACCACAAACACTCTTTACTGCTGTCACACGCATACAAAAAACTATATATACTTCATCGTTTAGATATTACACACTTAAAACTAAACTAAACCAAAACAATTCACTCACAACTAGCAAACTGTAACTACCAACTGAAAACAAATTAGTAATGGACACCTCTTCAGCTTCTGAATGTAGCAGCAGAACCGGAGAACTAATGCTGGCTTCGCGAATCCCGAAGAAGAGAGCCGGAAGGAAGAAGTTCAAGGAGACGCGACACCCGGTTTACCGAGGAGTGAGGAGAAGAAATCCCGGCAAGTGGGTGTGTGAAGTGAGAGAACCAAATAAGCGATCAAGAGTGTGGCTGGGGACATATCCGACAGCAGAAATGGCGGCCCGGGCACACGATGTGGCGGTTTTGGCCATGAGGGGCGGTCGGCTTGTTTAAATCTTGCTGACCCAGTTTGGCGGCTGCCTGTACCGGAGTCTAACAATGTAAAGGATATACAAAGGGCAGCGGCTGAGGTTGCAGAGGCGTTTAGGCAGACGGAAGACGCGAATGAATTTCCGAAAACGTGCCCGGTTCGGTAAACTCGGTACCGGTACCGGGAACGATTTGCTCATCCCTATTTACGACTGTATCACGATGTATGTAGCTGCAACAGAGGAGGCAACTTACAAAGAGTTTTACTATGGGCGACAAGTTCCCAGCAATAGAAGGTGAAACGGCCATGAGTTTTCAAGAAAAAAGACGGCGCATTGATGTACGTTACTGGTGAAAATATGAGGACGCTCAACAAAACAAACAGTGAGGCACTGAGGCAACAATGAGGATGTTGCAAGGAGAAAAGATAAGGAAAACCGTGGAACTAGGCTGTCATACGCCACGGAGATTCAAAGTCTGATGATCACGAGAATTGTCATCATTTTGACCATATCATGTCGTGTGTAGTAAACAAAAGGTACAGAGATAGTAGTAGAAGTGGTTCGCAGACGACAGTGGTGACGGTTAAAGGTAGCGTTGGATTTCGTCGGCCAAGTTTTTAACAGCAGAAAGCGGATATTGGAAAGTGAACAAGGGAAGGAGAACCCTAGATGATGATGTTCCATATAGAAAAGAAAAGAGCAGTGAATTTGCAATGAAAAAGTGGTTCAGTTAAATCAGTTGGGGATAAGCTGCAATATGGATTCGACTACCAGAGGATGTGGACAATTAACTCATCGAGAAGCGATTAACGGTATTTGTCCTTCCAGTTACTACACGTCCCTAGTTGAATGAAAAATCAAAACTTTGGTGAGATTGAAAATCGAAGGGTGAGACTAGTTATCAAGATGCGGGTTTCACCCATGACTTGGTAACATCGTATCCTAATGTGGTTGTTACTTATCGAACGATAAGGGTCCACTAGAATATCAAGTGAAAATTCCCATCAAGATGTGGATATCACTCCTGACTTGATGGTGAATTTCATGCAAAATAACAATAAAAGCGGATTGAAAGCAATCACCAAATATGGGAAGCACCCCTATTTTGGTGAATCGTTTCGATTGTGGGGTAAGAGTGACTTCACCAAGCCTTGGAGTGTGCATTGTGAATAAAATACTTGATTTTGAGTATACGCATGCAAACAAGTCTAACATGAACAACATAATCATGAATAAAATACTTGAATTTTCATTATCATCAATAGTCTCGGATTACAAAGTTGAAATGAGATAGAATACAATATGAGTACAAGTTTCTAAAAATAGAACAACAACAATACCTGCTAAATCGGGAAAGTACAAATATGCGAAGCGTTACAATAAGTGGCTCTACCAAATTTTCAAAAGCAGAGTTAGACTAATCATGAGAGATTGTGTGTTTGTTTGTTTTGGTTGTGTGTTTGGTGTTTTAATCCTATGGCATTGTGAGTTCAACCTTATCAATGTGACGTTTTATGGGAATTTTTTATTTTTTTTTCAAAATCACATGTCATCACACAGAATGTAGTTAGGCATGATTAGTGCGTCTTACGACTCAGTTCGCTAACTCTCTTGTGTTACAAGTCAACTTCGGGAAAAAAATTCCTTAAGTCGGAATTAAATATCGATACGCCATTCTTAGGCTTCGCGATGTAGTCTCGCCTATGACAGACTAACTCATACGTATCATTTACCCTCCACGTTTGTGTATCTTAGGCACTAAAAGCGATTACTAATCTGGGTGTTTAACCCTTATGAAGAAAGTCACCGTCTCAGTTAGATCTAAACTTGATTTTTGATATATTTTAGCTTGAATGTACCCTCAACATCTTCAAGTCTCGTGTTTAACACTTGTTTTGTGGCGTTCCTAAGAAACAATTTGATTCCCACATTTAAGTTCCTAAGTGCTATTATTAAATCTAACCGATATTTCTTACGCCTATGAGAATGAAAAAAAAACCCAACACATCATCCTACACAAGCGGTTTTCTCCTAATTTCGGGATGAAATTTCTTAAACTAGGGAAGACTATAATACCCATTAATGGCAAACCATGAAACCATTGTACTCATGAATGTATATATCTAACCTAGATCATTTTGAAAACAAAGCATCATTAATGGCAAACCATGAAACCGATCGTTTGTTAGTCCCATCATTTTTGTAACCAGTAATTGGGAGGTGTATACTAGTGATCGTTGCTTGGCTCCTCCTAAATCAATAGTTGAACAATCACTCAGTCCTTTCTTTTTGGTGTCTCTAAAAGTTAAGAAACCACTCTTGACAAGCTGAACGGTACTCAGACCTCACCATTCTCTCTCTATCTCTCTCTCTCTGCAATTCAAGAATTCTCATTCTAAGACTTGGACCTTCCTTCTACCAATTCAACCTCAATTCTAATCCATTTTGGGTAATTCTTGAGTCTAATCCTTTATTTATTTATTGTCATTTACAAAAGACCCCTATCAATTCAGTTGATAAAAAGTGCAATTGATTCTCTATGGGAGAATCACATTCTAGGGTTCATAAGCAATGTGAGGATTTTTATATTTTTATATTTTAATCTAATTATCCTATCTATGTTAATTCAATTCATGCTAATATAAATTTCAAGAAGTTAATTCTTTATATTCTTTAACTTAACGAATATATTATTAACAAAAAAATAATATATTCATATTGTTGAGATCGTGTTAATCACTTTATACTATATAAATTATTGTTAATTTTGGAAAACAATATTAGAAGTTATGAAAATATTTGCTAATTATTTTTATACATATCTCACCACATCGTTACGGTATGTTGGAAGAAGTTTATAAAACAACATACTTTAACAGTTATAGAAAAAAAAAGTGTTGTTAGTGTGCTATCTTACAGTTTGTTGGAAATATGGAAGTAAAAAAAAACATATAACAGATTAAGTATAAAGTTTAAGTGGCGTGTATGCTAGGAATAAAATCATTATAAAAAGTTCATGTGTTGATGATGCTTGTAATCCATGCATCACCACTTCTTAAAGGCTCTCACTATCTGCACACTCAGCGTATATAAACCCTAATTTTGCTAGGGTTTGGTGTGCCAATAGACACACTCTTCTTAAAAACCATAGTTTTTTCATGAGAAAGAGTTAAAATAGCAACCAAATAAAGCCAAAATAGCAACCACTAGGTATCTTTCTCTACTACTACGTACCATCCTTATTAACTTAATCAATAATCCACAGTTCCCCAGGCTGAATCCTACAACCCCACCACAAACACTCTTTACTGCTCCGCACACGCATACAAAAAACTATATATACTTCATCCTTTAGATATTTCACACTTAAAACTAAACCAAAACAATTCACTTTCAACTAGCAAACTGTAACTACCAACTGAAAACAAATTAGTAATCAGATTATGGACCCCGAATGTAGCAGAAGCACCGGAGAACTAATGCTGGCTTCGCGAATCCCGAAGAAGAGAGCCGGAAGGAAGAAGTTCCAGGAGACTCGACACCCGGTTTACCGAGGAGTGAGGAGAAGAAATCCCGGCAAGTGGGTGTGTGAAGTGAGAGAACCAAATAATCAATCAAGAGTGTGGCTGGGGACATATCCGACAGCAGAAATGGCGGCCCGGGCACACGATGTGGCGGTTTTGGCCATGAGGGGGCGGTCGGCTTGTTTAAATTTTGCTGACTCAGTTTGGCGGCTGCCTGTACCGGAGTCTAACAATGTAAAGGATATACAAAAGGCAGCGGCTGAGGCTGCTGAGGCGTTTAGGCAGACGGAAGATGCCATTGAGTTGTTTAGACAGACGGAGGATGCGGTGGTGGGAACGAATGAATTGCCGGAAGTAGTGGTCTATTCCGATGTGGAAGAGATGTTTGGAATGCCTGGATATATTGCTAGCATGGCTGAGGGACTCATGATACCGCCACCTCAGATGGTGGGGTGTGCTAACTTTGTGGATGATGAAGATTTTTGTGTTGACATGTCTTTATGGAGTTTTTAGGGTTTTATATAGTTTCTTTTAGTAAGATAGATTTGCATGGGGATGGCTTAAACCTTTTTGTATACAAGCCAATCAAGTATATATATCATGTCAATTCAAATATAAACAATGTATTCTTTAATGGATTATGTTACATCAAAGTTGATTATTTCTTATTCATGATGAATATGGGGTTGGGATTCACTTGTTTGCCTAAGGTTGCACCATTTACGCATAGTAGATCCAGGGCCGGTCCAACAATATTGGAGGCCCTAAGCGAAAAAATATTGGAGGCCCTAAGCGAAAAGGAACAATAATCAATAATCAAACAATCAAACAATTAAAGACAATAGGCATATAAACAATAAAGACCATTGGCAAAAGGAAACAAACAAACCTGAAGTGTCAAGACAAAATTCCAGCTCTGAGCTTTTATCATAAAAATTAAAATCAATCCGATAATTAATAAACCTGAAGATTGATTCAATATACCAAGAAAAACATAAAAAATTACAAACCGTAAGTTATTAACTATTTTAACAATTGTTATTATAAGGGTAAACAAATAAACAATTAAAACTTACCCTATTAAATACAAGATTTGCTATGAACTAATGAGTAATGACCAAGGACTAAATAATAATGATGAATAATCGAACTATGAAACCAGAAATCAAAACTGTAGTTTGGAGAAAAAAAAATTCAGAATCGTAAACTTACAAGTACTCGGCTGAAGTCATCTTAACGATTGCTTTTTCTAATCGACAATTGATAGGGTTAAAACCTTGGGGAAGAAGAAAACTAAGAGATAGAGAGATATTTGACTCAAATTATGCTTGATTTCCATTCCATACGTAACCCAAATAAATAAATAAGAAACTTACATAAGACACCCCCAAACTAAACCAAAATAACATCCTAATCCCTTGACTTAACAATAGTAATAAAACTAAAATAAATAAGATACGTAACAATACTCCCCCCTTAACCTACTTTTTGCCCTCAAAAAGTAAGCTCTTCAATTCAATCCTTAACCATTGTCGTCTTGTTCAGTTTCCTCATCGCCTTCCACGTTAATCACAAAAAGTTGTTTCTTTTTGCACTTGTGTCCTGGAACGAACTGTTCAGTGCACCAAAAGCATTCTCCTTTTGACTTTTTTAACTCTAGTTCCTCACCTGACAAGCGCTTCGCGTTAATAGTTGCTGGTTTATAAGCTGGTGGCCCAGGGACTCCTGTTGGATCTGGAAGCAACGGAAGTTTTGAAGCGTTAACCGGAGGTGTTATTTTGACATCTTCGGGTTGCAGCCCATCCTCCACATCTTCACCTGAAAACCGAGGAAACTCGACCTTCCCGACCCGCATAGGCCGAGTACCCGTCCGCGAATCATCGCTAAACAGGCCCTTATCAGGGCCGCCTCCGCCGCCGCTAAAACTGCCACCTCTTAAATGCTCCTTGAGTGCTCGTAAGATCTCTTCTTGTTGTTTCATCGACTGTTCTTGTTGTTTCAACATGGTGGCTAGGGTTTCTTGGAGATTTGAGATTGCCTTGCCATGTTCCTTGAGAGTGCTGTCAATTTCTTGATTGCGAGTGTTAGTCATGGTAATCGAAAGTAATTCCGACCGGAGATCGGAACGGCTCTGATACCCTTGATAGGGTTAAAACCTTGGGGAAGAAAAAAACTAAGAGATAGAGAGATATTTGACTCAAATTATGCTTGATTTCCATTCCATACGTAACCCAAATAAATAAATAAGAAACTTACATAAGACACCCCCAAACTAAACCAAAATAACATCCTAATCCCTTGACTTAACAATAGTAATAAAACTAAAATAAATAAGATACGTAACAACAATTTCCCTATTTCCAATGATTTTGCCCAATCCCACTCTGATTTACAATTGTTTATAGAATTTCCAATTCCACGCTCACTTGCAGATGGTTAAACAGCCCAAATTCTTACGAGACCTGGCCCAAAACATGTATTATATAAAAGCTATCGAAAAAAATTGGAGGCCCAATATTTTGGAGGCCCTAGGCCCAAGCCTTACCTGGTAACCTTAATGGGCCGGCTCTGAGTAGATCATATATGTTAACCAGAATTAATGTCGTGGTTCTTCGAGCGACAGGTTTACCTCAGAACTAGAGATGGTGGGTATAGGTTACCGATCGTTGGTTGCAATCCTAAACATATGAAGTCGAATTTTGCCATTGGGTTATCTCAATTAACTTCTAGACTAATATTCATTAGTTGTTTTAAAAAAAAGATCATCTTTGCTAAATGGTTATGATGATTTACCAATTTAGTTTATTAACAAAGTGACACCTTTGTCTGTTAGTCAATTAACAAATTCCTACAAGGATGGCTTAAAAATTCAGCTCTTTGTATCTGGTGCAGAGAACATTGCAAGGTAAATGATAACCTCAGAAAAAAATGGACCTTTCGAGTGTTTTTTGGGGTGCAACTAAATAAACAAAACTGTATGGTGTAATCTGTGTGTGCTAGTGCAAATGAAATCTAATAGAAGATATTTTGTATCAATCTCACACATATTTAGGGATACTTATATGTATGTTTAGCATATATTTGATCATGATCTTGGCCATATTTACGAGATGGTATTGTACCTATATATTATGTTCATTGCTAATGAAAGGATTCATGCTGTAAATTACATTCCTACATGGTATCAACCTAGCGTAATTCTGATCATAAAACCCTAATCACCGCCCAACAAGAATTCTTTAATATTTGCCTGCTATCTTTCCATTCCATGGCTGCA
>JARYGA010031474.1:0-30436 GCA_030545235.1 Helianthus tuberosus
AACCCTAAAGAAAACTTTTCCCAGTAAATAAATAAGTTACAATAAACCCTAGTATGTTTTAATTGTCAATTGTCCTTTTGTATTAAATTAGTCACACGGTATTCAATAATACTTGAATGTTTATCTGTGAAATTTTGTTATAAAATTTTAACTTAGCATTTTTGTGCATTTTGCATATGTGCTAAACAGCATGAATGAGTTATCTGAAGCCCTTTAGAATCTCAATCTTTATCCAGTGAAAATAGAAGTTTCCAGAGACTTTACTGGTTACATACCCGATATAGAAGAACCTATGGAATTCAACGCTTCACCACCGGAGAAATCAAAGCCTAAGAAAAGGAGAAGATTTGTAGGCTGGAGGCGTGTACGCAGGAGAAAACCAGCAACTAGAAAGGTTCCCAAAATAGAGAATCCCATAGATAAAGGAAAAGGGATTGAGATCGGGGAAGGTGTTAGGCAAACAGAAATGAAAATTGGGGAAAGTTCTAAACAAATCGAGGAGTTGCCGTTACAAGAAGAGTTGGATCGTATATTGGCAAGTTGTGATATTATTAGACCTATCAATACCAACCTTTACCCTTATCCTGCTGAAACTCAACTTTCAATAAATTTGGAACCAGCCATCCCAGAACCTTTAATCCATACTCAACCTCTAGGAATGGACGAGTGGTGGACCAATGACTGGAAGTTTCAAAACCTCCTAAATAATCCTTATACCTTTTTCCCTCAGTTCGACCCAGAACCTATACCAAACCCACCAATGAGCAATGAAAACTTAGCTGAACTTCGCCATTTTGGCGAGAAGCTAATAGGTGCAGGGAATAGGATCCGGGAGGTAGGAGAGCAAATCTCCTGGAAATACGACGAGAGGGAACGTCGCTTCTAGGGATAGGATGGGTGTGAAGCTGTGATTGTATAATAGTAATACTAATAATAAATATAATCTTGTAAAATAACTTACAAATAAAACCTTTGTAAGATAACAGTGTGTAACGATGCATAATATATATATAAAATGGGAATCGAGAAATCGATAATTTTGGTTATATATGTGATGTGAAATTTGTATAATTGTTATTTACTCTATACTAATAAATTATATATATTAATTATCAGATGGAAAACGCTAATAATGAACTAGTTAACGAGGGTAACCAATCTGAGCAACACCCGGAGGATCAATTTATGACTAGGCAAGATATAGAAAATATCGTTACTCAAGGAATAGCCAATGCTATTCCAGCAATCCTTGCTGCTGCCCAAAAACCTGTTGAACCTCAACAAATCATTCCTAGCAAACGTACTTCTGAAGATAACTTCAGCAATAGTGTAAACGGAGGCGTTAATCATACTAACAATAATCCACGGCAGGCCCCGCTGTAACACCCGTTCTTATAAATTAAGGTTTAACGTATCATTTACGAAAAACAATCATGTAATTAAGATTATATATGCATTTGAAATTACGGGTTTATTAAAACTTTTTACAATTTAAAAAGTATACGACACATCATGTGTACGTTCGTCGTTTAACATAATAACGATACATAGTGCGGAAGCTTATTTCGTGATCGTGATCGTGTTCGGTTCTTGCTCGTCGCTTGATAGTCCTCTGGTGCTAAAATTTACCTGAAACTCATAAAACATGAGTTGGATTAGTCATACGTAGCTTAAAACGTATTAGAACGGGTTCGCAACGCAAAATAAATTAAAATAAACATTTTTCGCGAAACTGGCACGTTCTCGCGTAGCGCCACTGCCAGTCGCGCTACGCCACTGCCTAATTTCATCAGAACTGTTGCAGCTGGTTGCTGCTTATTCCCAGCACGATCTGATTTCACGGAAACGGCCATAACTTCTTCGTTATTGATCCGTTTTACCCGATTCTTTTTCCTACGCGTCCGTAATTTAATCCTCCATCTTATGGAGTTAAAATCCTACATCCAACATAAGAAATTTTGAGGCTTCTAAGCCCTCAAATCGTTACCTTTTTACCGAATTTTAACCCGTTTATGCATTTTATCAAACAAACGTATTTATTTGATTCCTATATCTCATACACTTCTTCAAATTAATGTTACCTACTATATTAGGTTCTAATCATAGGTTCATTACACCATTTAAACCCGTTTTCGCTCGTATGCTTATTTTGACCCGTTAAGGGTATTTAAGCGCTTTCGAGCCTAAAATCGCTTTCGATTACTTCTAGCATTTCATCACCACATTTCTTATCCTATAATCTACCACCACAACTGAGTTTATGGCGGGTTTAATGTGGTGATCAATATAAGCCAAATTTTACCTCTCGAACCATTATTTTACGGCAAAAACTCAAATAGTGCCATTTGGCTATTATAATACCTCTTTTAGTTTCTATACTTATTCTAAGTATTTACCTAGTCATAAAACTTATTTCCAAACAACCTTTAAGGGTCGTTTGTTCCATTTAGCCTACAAGGGCGTTTTGGTCGATTTTAGTCCTTTTATGACGAAGGACTCTCCCTCAAATTATTCGACCAAAATAGCACTTTAACTACAACATAATTATGCGTACCTGGCCCAGATCAACAAGTAGACCCAGTTTATACCTCGTTTTCATTATCACACCATCAATGATGACGCAACCATCCGATTTGCTAATCGGTCCTGTTAACATAAGACTTGACGACCACATTAGTTGATATTGTCAAATGGTGTTATCACCACCATTTGACCCGTTTGGACTATATGCCCAACATTATCTATTTAAATCAAAAAAACCGTTTTTGATTTCCAATTCATACATCATCCCATCCCGGATTTTATAACCATACCCCTTTTTTTTTTCTTTTACACTCTTTTCTTACAGTTTCAACCCATTTCGGCTTACGCCATGGGTATCCTTTTAACCATGATTTACATAAGTCGACACTTGACAAATTCCCAAATTTCCAATATTATTGTTTTCACGTTTACAACGTATCGAATAAACGAGTATTCTACATAAGTGTGTAAATTACACTTACCTTGCATCCGAATTACGCTTTTCTTTTCTCACTTGCTTCGATCGACCCGCTTTCACCCCAAGCTTCCACCTAGCTTGTTACGCGTCAAACTATCATCATCGTTTTCAAGGTGGTTAGTTTAATCATAATTTAATACGATTATTCCACCTTACGCATTTCATATCAAAAATTACCATTTATCGTATTATAGGCCAGATTGACTTTATAAAAGTCAAATGCCCATTAGTATACTAATTGCATATTCGAGTTCATCAACTAGTTTTAGCATTCTTTAATTACCCGGTAGGCGTTATCTTTAGACCACCATTTTAACCAAAGTTCTAACCGCGTTTACCACATTTAGAACTCTTTTTAATCACATTTTGCATAATAGCCAAAACATCACAATTAGGTGTTTTAACTACAAAAATTCTAATTTCGAGCCTTCTTTGAGGCATTTCAACAAACACTTTATGGGCAGAAATTTACATGATTAAACATCAATTCTCTAGTTTATCATTTAGCCCTAATTTCACATCATTCATCCTTTTTACATGATTGATAACCTCAAATTTTCTGGAATCACTTCAAAATTGTCAATTTACACTAGATCAACAATCTATTTCCTAGTGTTCATCAAATTACACATAATTCACTAATCACCTACAATGGTGATCATAGTTTCCACTAAAATTTCACATGATTTCAGCTTGTGTTTGTCTACGGTTTGTCCCTAGACACTATAGTTGTTCCTAAATCATCATAACATACACATGCAACCATAATTTCAGAAATTCCCAATTTCATGAGAATTTCAAGTTCAGAGTTTTCCTTAAATTTTACATACCTTGGAATCCTCTTGCGATGAGGATCAATAATCTATGCTTTAATTTCGATTTCAGCTTTGATTGAGCCTTCAATTTGGGAGTTCTACTGATTTTTAGGTTTGTGAGAGTGGGGAGTCGCCCCTGCCCTTCTCCTGTACGACCAGACCCTTCAAAATGGGTGTTTGGTTTTGATTTTTGTTAAAAACAATATTATAGTTTCAATTTTTAACAATTAAGGCCCCTCTACTTTGTTCAACATATAGTTTGGTAGCTTTTAACCTTATTATAAGCTATTTCTAGACAATTAACTAACTAGGTTAAAATTCCTAATTAGTAAATATTGTTAGAAATAAGTAGGTTGTGCCCTACTTAATTAACTAGGTTAATTATTCCTAGTTAGCTTACTGGGTTCGGGAAGTCATAACCCGTTTTATTTTAAGTCCCGTTAACTCAGGCTCTTATAAACTTAATTCCTTAAAACTTTGATTCGTCTTTTATTTAATATTAGGATTTCTTATTTAAATCCAAATATTTGCCGGGTTATTTTTACTAATAACGGTACGTTACCCGTCTTTTAGCATTAACAGAGTTTAATTACCAAGCCCGTTTTCGGGGTGTTACACCCGCTCCCTAAGAAAATGAAAGTTGCAACGCCTGGTTGCACTTACAAAGAATTCCTTGCTTGTAAACCTGCTGAGTTCGCAGGCAATGAAGGGGCGACTGCGGCACTGCGTTGGTTGGAGAAAACTGAAGCAGTACTCATGATAAGTAAACGTGCTGAGGAAGACAAGGTTATGTATGCGTCGCATCTTTTTAAAGAAGGGGCGCTAGAATGGTGGAATACGGTACTTCAAGCTAAAGGAAGAAATATGGCCTATGCCATGAGTTGGGAGGAATTTAAGCAGCTAATAGAAAGAAAATTATGTCCCGAATATGCAAAGGAACAAATGGCGAATAAGTTCCTGAACCATCGGATGATCGGTGTAGATTGTCGAGGATATACTTCGACATTCTTCGAATATGCTAGAGTGGTACCAACACTGGCTTCGCCAGAACCGGTACTTATTTCCCGCTATATTTGGGGATTAATTGGCGAAATCCGTAATATCGTTAAAGCTGTGAGACCTCGCACTATTGACGATGCGGTAGAATTAGCTAACACCCTAACTGACGAGCTGGTACGCACAAGAGATGAAAACAGGAAAAAAGGAAAAAAGGAACTAGCTCAGAAAATTACCCAAGGATTTCGTGTGGGTAATAATAGCAACTTCAAGAAAAGAGGAACAGGGCAATCCTCAAATCCGCCGTTCTGCAGGAATTGCAGAAAGAAACATTATGGGAGATGTAATGTAACCTGCAACTTTTGCAAAGTTGTAGGACATCGCGAATAAGACTGCAGAAAGAAAACAAGGGTCTGCTATAACTGTGGAGAAGCAGGACATTTCAAACCAGAATGCCCTAAGTTGGTTAAACCAGCAGACAATAAAGCCAAACCAGCCGACGGAGCTACCAAGAAGAATGTTCGAGCATTCCAATTAACTACTCAGGAGGCAGAACTCATTCCAGATGTGATAGCTGGTACGTTCCTAGTCCATAACGTTTACGCAAAAGTATTATTTGACTCTGGTGCAAACCAAAGTTTTATAAATACTTCATTCTGCCAAGCTCTTAACTTACCCTTAACCAACCTTAGACAGATTTTTACAGTCGAAACGGCAAATGGGAATTATGTTAATAAAGATAAGGTTTTGCAAAAAGAAAATATAGAACTTTCAGGTCATAAATTTCATGCAAACCTATTACCAATGAATTTAGCTGGGTTCGATGTTGTGTTAGGAATAGATTGGTTAGTAGCCAACCATGCTCGAATCCTTTGTGATAAGAACTCTATAGAAATTCGTGCACCCACCGGAGAAGTAATTCTGATTACAGGGGACAGGCCGCGAAAACCCTTGAAGTTCATTTCAGTAATGAAAGTTGCTAGTTATGAACGAAAGAAAGGATTAGTGTATACGATTTCAGTAATCATTAACACTAAAGGTAAGGAACTTAAGGAAATTCCTGTAGTTTCAGAATACCCAGATGTATTCCCAGAAGAACTACCTGGATTACCAACCAACAGGGAAGTAGAATTTAGGATTCATCTAATTCCCGAAAGTACACCGATAGCCAAGGCACCTTATCGGTTAGCACCCACCTAAATGCTAGAATTGAAGAAGCAATTAGATGAATTACTAAGTAAAGGATTTATACAACCTAGTTCATCCCCGTGGGGAGCGCCAATGTTGTTTGTGAAAAAAGAAAGATGGTTCGATGCGAATGTGTATCGATTATAGAGAATTGAATAAGGTTACAATTAAGAATCGATACCCATTACCTAGGATTGATGATCTTTTCGATCAACTTCAAGGAGCCTGATATTTTTTTAAGATAGATTTACGCTCTGGATACCATCAGTTGAAAGTTCAAGAAGAAGACATACCTAAGACTGCTTTCAGAACTAGGTATGGTCATTACGAGTTTACAGTCATGCCCTTCGGACTAACGAATGCACCTGCAGCATTCATGGACATGATGAATAGAATATGTAAACCGTACTTGGATAAATTTGTAATTGTCTTCATCGACGATATACTTATTTATTCCAAAAACCAGGAAGAACATTGTGAGCACTTGCATGCACTCTTAACTTTGTTAAGAAAAGAAAAGCTTTACGCCAAATTCTCGAAGTGTGAATTTTGGCTACAGGAAGTGCAGTTTTTAGGACATATGGTGAACCATGAAGGTATTCACGTAGATCCTGCTAAGATTGAAGCAATCACCCAATGGAAGGTTCCGCAATCAGCAATGGAAATTCGAAGTTTTATAGGGTTAGCCGGATATTATAGGCGCTTTATTAAGGATTTTTCCAAGATAGTTGTACCATTAACTAAGTTAACCTGTAAAGCAGTTAAGTTTGAATGGGGACCTAGGCAAGAAGAAGCCTTTAGGATTCTGAAACAAAAGTTAACAAACGCTCCAATTCTAGCCTTACCAGAAGGAACTGAAGATTTTGAAGTTTATTGCGATGCCTCTAAACTAGGATTAGGATGTGTGCTAATGCAACGCAAAAAGGTGATTGCATATGCATCAAGACAATTGAAAAAGCACGAGGAAAACTATACGACTCATGATTTAGAATTAGGAGCCATATTTTTTGCCCTTAAGATTTGGAGACATTATCTGTATGGAAGTAAGTTTACTGTCTATACGGATCATAAGAGTTTAAAATACATATTTGGGCAAAAAGAATTGAACATGCGGCAAAGAAGATGGATGGAAATCCTAAGCGACTACGACTATGATATTCAGTATCACGAAGGAAAAGCAAATGTAGTTGCAGATGCCTTAAGTTGTAAGTATCATGAGAAACAACGACGAGTTCGTGCTCTTAGATTAAATCTACAGTTAGATTTAATAGAACAACTGAGAAATGTCCAAGAAACAGCAATCAAGGATGATGCTGAAGGAATGAAAGGAAGAATAAAGGAATTGGAACAAGGAGCTGATGGAATTTGGAGATTCCATAAGAAAGAATTTGGGTACCTAAGTAAGGAGAATTAAGAAATAAGATTTTAGAAGAAGCCCATAAATCTAGGTATACCATGCATCCTGGTAACAATAAGATGTACCAAGACTTAAGAAATAATTTCTGGTGGATAGGAATGAAAAAGGACATAGCCAGATATGTTTCTAAGTGTCTTACTTGTTCACAAGTTAAGGCGGAACACCAGAAACCCTCAGGTCTACTTCAACAATTAGAAATGTCTGTATGGAAATGGGAACTCATAACAATGGATTTTGTTACTAAGCTACCCAAAACCAGAAAAGGTAATGATGCGATTTGGGTAATTGTGGATCGATTAACCAAATCAGCTCATTTTCTACCCATGAAGGAAACCTTTAGCATGGAAAGGTTAGCCAAGTTGTATGTAGATGAAGTAGTATCCTTACATGGAGTTCCACTCTCCATTGTATCAGATAGGGATAGTCGTTTCACTTCCCACTTCTGGAAAAGTTTCTAGAAAGCAATGGGAACACGACTAAATTTAAGTACGGCATATCATCCTCAAACAGACGGACAAAGTGAAAGGACGATACAAACCCTGGAAGACATGCTCCGAGCATGTGTAATAGATTTCGGTGGAAATTGGGAAGATCACCTACCTTTGATCGAATTCTCCTATAACAATAGTTATCATTCAAGCATCGAAGCTGCCCCATTTGAAGCACTATATGGACGCAAGTGTAGAACTCCGGTTTGTTGGACAGAAATAGGAGAAAGTCAATTATCAGGTCCTGAAATTGTACAAGAAACTACCGACAAGATCACTCAAATCAAAGAAAGATTGAAAACGGCTCGAGATCGCCAGAAGAGTTATGCAGAAAATAGACGGAAGCTATTGGAATTCCAAGTAGGGGACAAAGTATTGTTGAAAATTTCTCCTTGGAAAGGAGTAGTTCGATTCGGTAAGAAAGGAAAGCTAAGTCCAAGATACGTAGGACCATTTTCAATAATCCAACGTATAGGACCTGTTGCCTATCGCTTACAACTACCAGAAGAGCTAGCAGGGGTACATGATGTGTTTCATGTATCCAATCTCAAGAAATGTATATCTGACGAGTCCCTGGTAGTACCTCTTCAAGATATAGAGGTAAATGAGAAGTTAAAATTTGTAGAGAAACCACTACAAATAGAAGACCGAAAGATCAAATTTCTCAAACACAAGCGACTAGTGCTGGTCAAAGTCAAATGGGATTCAAAGAGAGGACCTGAATACACTTGGGAGCTGGAATCAGAAATGAAGCGGAAATATCCTCAACTAATCCAGTAAATCTCCAGGACGAGATTTTTATTAAGGTGGGGAGGATGTAACAACTCTCATCAAAAGTCCTAATTATTATTTTATTTTGTCCAATAGGAAACCCTAATCAAGACCCCCAAGTGATTCTGTATAAACCCTAAAATTTTCAGAACAATCAGAATCCGGATCAGGGCCCCTAAAACTCAGGGGGGGTATTCCCTAGTTACGATTATCTTAATAACTTAATAACTTGCTGTCAAAATCGAATTTTGACGAAAGACCAACTCACCTGAGCTACAAACACACGTGGCTACTCTATAATAGAGTGGTGACCCCTCGCGTCACGCGACGCCCCCACGTAGACCCCTCGCGTCATGCGAGGGGGTCAAATTCTCAGTATAAATAGAGGGGTCTGGGACTTGAATTCTGGCACTTGAACGACGTTAAAATTCGTTTTACACTTCGAGATATCACTTGTTTACTACCAAACACACATAATTCACGAAACGATGCCGCAATACAGGGTAATAACTCGATCGCTGATACGATTCAATGTCCGATCGATAGAAATCAATCCAATGGATGTTTTAAGTGCTGCCCAAATTAGGGTTATGCTTTGTCATTCGTCGTGAATTCGATGAATGTTTAAGTATCGCACTTTGTCATTCCTTGTGAGGGTTTCAATCTCGTGAGTTATCGTAAATGCTGTATTAGTTACTAACCTAGTTTGTGTGCATGTTATTTAAATTAGGTTAACAAGCTTATCAGTAGGCTAAACTCTGCTCAAAATTTAATCTGCAATGTGAGTCATTCTCTTTTTACCAAATTACTAAAAAAAAAATCATGATTGTTTTCAAAGTTATAATTACAGGGATTAAGTCTTTGTAATCTCCAAATTACAGCCGGTATGTGGGGTTTTGTATACATTACTTGATAACCCTCACCATTGGACAACGGGTTAGCCAAGGGGTGATATGACCATAATCACAGACACCATTGGACAACGAGATAGCCAATAGGTGGTCGAGTGATAAATACCGTGGGTAGATGGTTGATATGTATAAACATTGTAATCGCTCTTAATACTGTAAATTATAACAAACGCGTCATTTTTAGTAAAAAGAATGATTCACCAGTATTTCCCCGCTGACAAAACCTTTTTCAAACATGTTTCATGTGATCTGTTATGATCCAGGAAAAGTGCTGCGAAGCACTGCAAGCTTAAGGAAGTGGCTCAAAATAAATAAAGAAACATGTTTTGTAAAATAAAGATTTCCCAGTGAAATCACCTTATTGTAAACTACCGGGATTGTATCCCGAATTATGAAATAAAATAATCAGGCATTTTAAGTTTTAAAAAGATCCTGTTAAAAATCTTCCGCTGTCGCATTATAAATACCACGGGTTCCTGTCCCGCGGCTCCTGACCGGGTCAAACCGGGGCTGGGGCCGTGACATTGAGCAATATCTTATATTCATTTATTAGACTATGGGGTATGAGGCGAGGGTTGGGGCGTGGGTTCGGTACAAACGCCCAAGTCACCACCCCGGGTGGCCTTGGGTTTCGACGTGGCCCCTTGGGCGGGTGTTTCAGCCCGGGCGTTCACCCAAGTCACTATAAAACCCCCCAACCCCATCGCCTGTCCACATCGCTACCTCAACCCTTCACTCCACCTCCCCGAACCCGCTACCCACACTTGATACCGGCACAACGCGATGAAGGGCCGCCAACCCGGTGAGACCCGTTACTAGCCGGAAGCTTTCGCTAGCTACCGGCACAACGTGGGGAACGACCGGCACAATTTAAACGCGTGCCAACACAAGTGGCACGAGCTACGACCGAAGCTCGACCGTTTTAAAGCCTACTACGATAGCGTCCCGGGCGGTGATATAAGTCACGAAGACCGGGTGGCGGTGGCCAACATCGAGTTCCGGAGCAAGGAGCGGAAGCCGTTTGAAAAGCTCGCCCTGTTCGAAATCTACCTAACGCTTTATGCTTCTTGTTTTTTTAATTTTGTAATCCTTTTTTTGTAGAATTTTTGTAATTTTTAAGAACTTTTAATAATAATTTTAGGCTTTTTTTTTAATTCTGTGTGTATTTTTTAATTTTAGGTTTTTTTTAATTTTTATAAAACTAGCCAACCCACGCGGGCTAGCCACGCCCTGCCATACCGACCCAACACGTCACTCACCAGCGGGGGGGCTCGAAGTCCAAGTGTCAACCCATGCCCCAAACTCCTGCCCCACTATTCCCCACGGTCTTATGCTTTGGAGGAGTTTATGTAAGCTAAAAGTTGAAGTATATTAAATAGTTGGTGCAACTGACATATCCAATAATTAATAAGAGGATATGAATATTTGTCATGATAATACTAAAAATGATTAGTAATTAGTTAGCTGTATGTGACAATCTATGCTAATTACTTTCTGTTTCAAACTAAACTTATTTCATAACTTGTACTGATCATCATAAAATATATTAAGAAAAATAAACTGAATGTAAAAAATAATCTTACACTAAAGTGAGATGATGTAGATATCAGAGATGTCCAGAAAGAGCTACGGTTTGTACCAAGTATAGAGGATGTCAATATTGCATTGCGAGGGCCTTATGTTGCTGGAGATGCGCTGGTTACAGGGTCGCCGGCGGTGACATCGTGGAACCACTATTGTAAGAACATGTTAAAAATCCAAATCAGCGATCACGGTTTTGAAAAGATGAATCAATTTTGTTGTCTACAAAACCCATATGGGATTTGTGGAGTTTGTCTGCTCAAAGTATGGGGGTTTTAGTTGAATCTGATTTAGTTTTGATTAACCTAACAAAGGTATATCTGTAATTATACTTCTCTGTTTGAATAATGTTACTTGAATTTGTACTAATTATATAATGAATCCTGTAATTTTTACAGTGATTAAGTGGTGAAACAAGAGTTAGGGTCTACGTTCAGTCTTTGCAAGAAGTGAAACAGTTAAAAGAAGAGTTGCATGATGATGTCGGTCGAAAACACCAATGCCTTTCGCGCAGCGCGCGTCAATGAAAAACACTAGTTTAAAGAAAAATTAAAAAAATTTAGAAAAATTAAAACAGTAAAAAATCAGAAAAATTAAAAATTAAAGTTCCAAAAAAATTCAGAAAAATTAAAAATTAAAAAAATTAAAACAATTAAAAGTTCAAAAAAATTAAAAATTAAAAAAAAATCAGAAAAAGGTAAAAAAATTTAAAAAATAAAAAATCCCAAAAAATTAAAAAAAAAATCAGAAATTAAAAAATATCGGAAAAAAATAAAAAAAAATGTTAAAAAATCATAAACATAAAAAAAGTTTAAAAAATCAAAATATCCATAAAAATTTTGAATTACTTTTATTTTTTGATTTTTAGTTTTTAGTTTTGTTATTTTTCTGAATTTATTGATTTTTTAAGTATTCTTAATTTTTTTTATTTTTTTCATTTTTTTTAATTTCTTTACTTTTTCTTATTTTTTGATTTTTTTTACATTTAAAAAAAACTAGAATTAAGTCCCCCCGCGTTGCGGCGGGGGCATAAACCGTGCCAAGTAGCACTAATGCTACACAACTACCAGCGATCAACAACACCAAAAAAGCTCGTAAAAAATAAACAAAAAGGAAAAAATAACACCAAACGAAAAGCATCTATAAAATCGTTGAATCACACATGCCCGTTGTGGCATGATAATGCGAAAAAATTAGGCTGAAACATAAAAATAGAAAAGAATAACTAAGTCGATCTAAGACCACGCGCGTTGCAACGAACCTGTCAAACAGGGAAAAATAGACGCGTTGTGACAGTCCTATTAAACATGAAAAAAATAGACGAAAAAATGTTGAAACCCACACGCATATTGAGGTGTGTTCACTCGCAAAAATAAAACGAAACATATAACGAAGAATTTGCAAAAGATGAAAAAATACGGGGATCAAAGTTGAAAATAAAAATGTGTTGGGATTAAATTGCAAAAGATGGAAAAATTTATGTTAAAAGTAACAAAATAAAACAAAAGATGTTAAAATGTAAAAAATGAATACATTAGGATTGAAAGTGAAAATTCACAATTTTTTTTGGTAAACTCCCTAAGCTTGGAGTATAAATCACTAAAGCACCAACATGATGGTAATTTATAGCATGGTAATAGGTTTTTTATTTTTCTGATTTTTTTATTTTTTTGGGGATTTTTTACTTTTTTTAATTGTATTGATTTTTTGGATTTTTTTTATTTTTTTCATTTTTTTATTTTTTGAATTTTTTATTTTTTTGTTTAAATTTGTTTTTTTTTTTACTTTTAATTTTTTTTTGTTTTCATTAATTTTTATGTTTTATTTTTTGCTTGTCATCATCGAAAGTCGAACTAATATTTACCCAAACTCATCCTAACCCATATCTATGCTAACCTTTTTCTTAAAAACTCATTATAACCCAAACTCATCCTAACCTATAACCCAAACCTCCCCAACCCATCACTTTTGCCACCCCTAGTTCTAACTTGAGTTTAAGTTAAAACAGGAATTTTATATATATTTGAATTGAATTTGGTTGGCTAATCGAAGTGGGTTCACTCTGTTGAACAAATTAAAACTGGGAGGTGTATTTAATAAATTTCGTATGTTGTGGAGAACCAACTAGGAATTCCGAATTTGGTGAAGGTTCATTTTTTTGTACTAGAAGTAGAAACGAAGTTAGTCTTGTTGACTATTATCTTGATCTCAACCTAATGTCACACTTTGTATTTTATAAATCTTTTCTTTTTTCGTTAAACAGATATGATCACATAACGTTTTGCTAGAAGATACAAATGTTGTCAAAGGACTACTCAACTTTGTCACACGTTCTATAGTAGAAGTTTTGATCATCAGATCCCCTCAAACGACGGACTTCTCAAGTATGTGAGTTCATCCTTTTTAATTACCTTTTTCATTGTCCAAGATTATATCTTTTTTTTGCTGCAGAGTTAAGATGGCAAAAGTACCAACACATTATCTGCCAAGCAACGATGACATAGAAGGACCAAAGCGCGCGCGCCGTGACTTTTCTTCTAATTATGTAGGCCACCTCATTTTGTTGAATTGTATCGTCTAAATTCATTTTCTTCTGTTTGTAAGAAATTATTTCAATGATTCCCTTATGTACTAAAATCGCATAGTATTCTTATTAATGGTTGAACCGATATGTGCTTTACGCTCTAAACGCCTCTTTTAATCACCTAATAAATGCATTACACCTCCGCTGAGCGCGGTAGGTAATTCCGTAATTCGACGCTATGGACTTAACCATCTTTGAATTACTTAAAAAAAGCATTACACTTTACACCACGACAACGTACAGTGAGTAAATTACTTCACATGTTAATATAACGAATAACCCACGAACGTTATACACACACCACAAACCCCAACAACTACGAGGCGACAAAATAAACATATCCACTGCAACGCACGGGCTTTCCCACTAGTGATTCTTAACATTTTAAAGCAATTAACAATTTATTCACCGTTTTCTTCAAAGACGCAACTTATGGTATTCTTCTCCAAATTTTTTTATCTTTGACCATCATTTACCGGGTTAATCAATGGGGTACACAACCCGACACCCAATTTTCTTTCGTCACTAAAATATTCCATGTTAACCAACCCGCATGAACTATCTATACAAGATATCAACCCGTTACCAAAGTCAACAGATATATCAACCACTGTTTTATTTTCAAACATCTGTTTACAACAACAGAGCTTTCATCATTTAAACAGACCTTATATTACAAGTTTTTAAACTCTCAAACCTAAATATTTATTTAATTAATTTAAATAACAAACATGGTTAATAATTTTAACACAACTAATTATATAAAGGGGTAACTTTGTACAATAGTAATCAACTTTCAACTTTGTTCTAATTAGGTCACTCATTTATATTTTTGTACCAAATAAGTCATTAAACTTTCAAAAGATGTTCTAATGTTATGTTTCTTACCTAGATGGCTAGATAGGAGGTTAACATGCCTATGTGGCATTATTTTTAAATTTCTTTTTTTTTTATTTTATACTGATGTAGGTTATAAAAAGAATTATATATTCAATAATACAAAACAAAAACTCATATCAAAACCCACCTGCAACTTTCCGTCGTTGATGCCGGCATCCCAATTTGATACATATAACTCCATTAATTAATCCAATGCCACTTTTGAGATTCTTTTCCTTCAATTTTCATTCTCCAACAACGATATAACACCCGACATCCCCACACTCAACGTTCGTCAACATGTACCAAGGTTGACCCACCATTGTTTCATCTATGTATCCAATGGCGAAAAGTTCGGGGGGTCGGGAGCCCCCGGCCCCTTCAAAGCTGCGCTATCGTCTCCGACTCCCGGCACTAAATTCTTCTCAACCTCCAAACCCTTGAAAAACCCGCCGCTAAACTCGTAGGAGACCATCGCTCTCCACTCATCCAGGTCACCGGAATCGTACCACGTGACGTTCTTGATATCAAGTTGATTCTAAGACGAAAAGCGTGTGTTGGTGATCCGGACGATTTTATTTCGAGTGATTAGTTGGTGATTAGGGGAAATGGTAGAAGTTTGAGTTTGGATTATTAGGTGAGGAAGGGTTGGGACCGGAGTTCGGTGTCGGCGGTGAAACAAGGGAGGTCTGGTTAAGAAATAAACGACGGTTCCGATATCATAGTTCATCAATTTGTTGGATTATCCAATAGTATAATTATTTTTTTTGATAATCCGCATATATTAAAAAAAAGAAAAAAATGTCAAATAGACATGTTAACCTACTATATAGGTAAATAACATAGTATTAGAACACCACTTGAAAGTTTAGTGACCTGATTAGCACATATAGAAATATGAGTGACTTAATTAGAACAAAATTAAAAATTGGTTACTATTCTATAGAGTTTTCCCTTATATAAAATATGAAAGTGTCAAACAGAGGTAACTATATAATAAACAAAGTTCGAAACACCAAACACCATTCAGTAAAATACAACATAATAATTTCTAATCAATGGGCGAAACAGTAGTCTCGATAAATAAAGCTCCTTTCGGACCATTGCAGTTGTCAACATGTTGGAGGTATTTCAAAACTTCATTGCTCAGATCAACTTCAACCATATCCCCCCAAATGCTTGTTATCAGCCACTTGTTGTTTTCAATTATATTAGTCCTTCGGCGCCTATCTACATAATCAACTACACATTATTATAAGCAAACACCTTGATCCAGCCTTCTTCTTCTTCATATCTGAGCAAATCAGCAGTTAGCTCAGCAGACTTTCCAATAACAATCAAATACAGCCTCTTTGCGATGGCAAAAAATGCCCTTGGCAAAGATTGACTACGATACTCTCGGGAAGACGAAGCATTCTGAAAGTCTCAGAAAGAACATCGAAAGCAACGATGTTCCTCTCACCTAGTGGATACCAATAATTTGAAACCATGAAATATATGGTTTTACCAGCATAAATTCCGGGAGACCATAAATAACTGCTTGAACCATAATTATTTACGCTCAAGAAATTTATTGTTCTCCATGACTCACGACGTCGTGAGTAAACACGAGCAGTAGCCACATTACGGTAACATCTGATGTGAAGCACTTTCAGATCATTGGATTGATCAAAATAAATTCCACCTGTATCAGAGTTTCGATCATGAATATAATTTAAGTAATCGTCAAACAAAAACTTATAGCGCCTGGTTGTTGGATTCCAAAGGATCAGCTCACAGCAAATCCGTTCATTGCAAACTAACAACAACCCATTAAATGCCGATAGAATACGTAAGAAGGTAGGGTAGACATTGTTAGGACAACTTAAGGTTTTGCTTGTAACGACATCCAAGTTACCAGCTACTATGTTGTCAACGACAATTGACGTGTCTTTAAAGGAGAGTAGTTTCTTTTGTAGTGAATCTCCACTTCGGAAAGCATGCATCATCTCAAATGCATGACTTGACAGTTCCCTATAAAAATTTTTGGAAAGACATTTCAAACGACCAATATCTTCTGCAGGGAGCCTTGTGAAAATTTCGTCAACGATCATTTGAAACCCAATGTTTTCCATTTTGCGGTGAACAAATGCGTGTTTGAAAGCCAAAGAGATTGTAATGATATTGATAAACAAAAAACTTTGAAGATAATTGAGTAGATGGATGAAAGCAATGATGAAAGCAGTTTCCCAATGTATTTTATATACCCAATGAAGGCAACTATGATTAAATAGATCGTCAGACTAACTTACTGTTAAAGAATATGATGCGACGATGGTTAGGCTTTTAATGCAAAACATTTCAAAAGTGCGTTTTCATGGGAAAAGTATTAAATTAAATATTAAGAAATCCAAATGACAAATTTTAAACCTTAAAAAAAAACAGGTTATCATAATTACAATTTACCTCTTCATTTACCATAAGTCGCATTTACCATAAGACAGAAGTGAGTGAGTGACATGCATTAATTGCAAATTACATATCCACAGGCATTGTGAATTTGAAATTACCGACAATTTCAAAACATCTGCTAAGTTATATGTTTGCCAAAGGAAGGACTTTCAACCTCTGCTGGCTTTAAAGGATAATACGTTTGCCAAAGGAAGGACTTTCAACCTCTGCTGGCTTTAAAGGATAGATATGGGCAGAGGTTTTGGGATGAGGTAGACTTTTAGATAGTTTTTAAAATGATTTTATATATATTAGGACTTATGATGTAGTAATGACATAAGAAAAACATTGTTGGGCAGCCTCTCTGGCTGCCACATCAGCTTTTCTTATGCCACATCGAGATTATTTACCATTACCTGTGATGGAGGGTGTGAAACCCGAGTGTTAACGTGCATATTTTGTGTGATTTATTTCCGTTTACATGATTATACGTTTGGAATATGTTCACTAGGAAAGTTTGTGGTTTTGCAGGTCAACCGTGTAATTTGGTGCAATTAAGATGGTTAAAGATGAAGCGGAACTATCAAGGATGATAGTCGAGACACCATATATTATTCGGGAGCCGTTACGAGTCAAAATGTATCTTGAATGTGAAAGAAACGCAAAATACCAAAGTCTAGGGACTTGTTGGTCAATTATTTATAGTTGAAATGCATGCAAAGCCAAAGAAACAGAATGTTTGGGATAGTAACTTACGGATTTGGGGCTCGGCCTACGGTTTGGAAAATACATCATCAACAGAAGGTATAAATTGTAACCTACGGCAATAGGCGTAGCCTACGGTTAATCATGAAGGTGCGCACGTTATATTATGTTTTGGGAATATTAAAATGGAAAAAAAACTAACTAATAAAGTCACAGAGACTTTTGACACGTGCACATGGAACATTGCAAATAAGGGATTGTCAGCCAACATTGAAAAGGCAGACTTGAGCATCATAATTATCGTCACTTCAAGAGTAGAGATACAAGGTTTTAAAAAGTAAAAAAAAAATCATCATATCATGTGAGGGGGCTTTTTGCACAGATTGATCCACGTGAACATGGGCTGGGCCGACTTCTTTGATTGGGCCACCACACATTGGGGAACATCACATGGGGCTAAGATAAGCACATCACAAATTGAGAGGGTGTCACGTGAGGGGTCAGATCAACATCATCATCTTTCAATTGGTGGCAACAACATTAAAAAAGGGAGGCTAGACAGTGAAGACATGTGGGCCGAAATCATCATTAATTAAAAGATGAGACTTTTGCATTTAAATTGGGCCGCACATGGGCTGACAATATCGCGTGAATATTGAGAAGGAAAAAGGCTATCAACGGAAGATATCATCTTCGACGGCAGACAAGGGGAGAACTCTCGTACGCAGGCAGTAGGGGGCTACCTCACAGGGGTTTCAACGATGGTTCGAGCTAGTGAAGATCATCCCACCCTAATGAGCGGCTAGTCTTTTATGGTTTCCTTCGGATGAAGGGTTTGTGTAATTATGTACTTTTATGTGTTTTTAATCATTGTAATTTGGTGATCTAAGCATCCGATGCTTTTCACCATGGATTTAATTGACTGATTGTAACTGGTTGCATTTATTTAAACCTTGATTTCTAAGCATTCAGTTCCCGAGAGTTCTAGTAATTGGGATATATTTGACATGGGATTAGGGTTTGTAATTGTAATTGATAATCATTCGATAACCTCCCGTTATGTATTGACCGGAGTACTTAGTCGTTGGTTATCACAATTGGTTAATTAGGTTAAACATTTATGTCTATGTGAATGTTTTGATTAAACACATAACTGAACTTGTTTGCAAACCTGAAATTCGGAGGAACCTTTCTTTTTCCTATTGTTTAAAACCTCACGTTCTTAATTCATAATTTAGTTAATCCATAAATCAAACAATCATCAGTTTATTTTTTTTATAGTTGTTAATAAATACTTGACGTTACACACTTTCCACAATCCTCCTCTGGTTCGATATCCGACTTATCCTATCTACATAGTTTAGTTGGTTTTTGCATGTCACTAACGACAGACATCAAAATGGCGCCGTTGCTGGGGAGGCGTGAGCAAAGTGTTTAGTGTTAAGTTTTAGTAAAAAATAAAAAAATTTAAATTTAAAAATCCCAAAAAGATTTTTCTTTGATGTTCGTGATTTACACTTGGTAGTTGAGTTGTGTTGTGCAGGATGACAGAGCATTACACAGATTTCAGCTTTTCTACGTGTATATTGTGCGGGGGTCCACGTCATCCGTGTATCGGTTGCCACGAGGCCCACTACAGGAGGGCACATGGAAAACCGGTGTCTTATGTTTCACAGCTTCCACCTCCATCATACGCTGATGATTATGACCTAGAGATGGAGGATGATTATTACTCGGATGGATATGATCGGGACGAGGATGTTTATTTTGAGCCAAGGACGGTTGGACGATGTTTCCGTTGCGGTCGTAATCATACTTATGTTTATGATGATGTGTGCGCGGTGTATTTGGAAAATCCAGAGTATTGGAATAAAAAAATGATGGATGCGTACATCTCAACACCGTATCAGGGATACCGACAGTATCATCCCGAGGAATATCCTGAGTTCGAGGGTGTCTATACTTATCAGACCGAGGAGGAGAAAGAGCTTGCTATGTTGGAAGTGATTTTGTCCAAACTCGAGCAGTATTTATCAACACCCAACCTTTCCGATGAAGATCGAATCAGCTGTCTAGTTTCCAAGTGTCAGAAGTTAAAAATGAAGATAGAAATAGAAGAGCGTCTCTCACCATTACCTGATGATATTAGAGATTATTCTCACATGGAGGAGGAGGTTGTGGAGGATAATACCACACCAATGAATCCTTTATATGATGAAGAGTCACTGGTGGATCAGATGGTGTGTGAGGATGAGGAGGCTGAGCAGTCTGATGAGATGAATGTGTGTACCGAACCTCTCCCTATATCAATCATTCAAATTAATAAGTATGGGGAAGAGGGTTCGAGGAAGAAGATGAGAAGGGTGAAACTACAAGACATCAGGGTATACATCATGAAGTGGATTAGCGAAACCCGCATGTGCTTTCTAAACATGCCAATTATACTGACGAGCTTATGGAGATGGCATGTAAATTTCCGGGCATTAATTGGAAATACATTAGGTAAGTGTGCATTGAGACCACCATAGCGCATATCAGGTACGGTCTGGCTGAAGACCTTTAAACTTAGCGCTCTCAGGAGGCAGCCCGAGGATGTAGAGTTTGTACTTTGTTTTGGTTTTGGTTTCGTTTCGTTTGGTGTGTTGTGTTTTGACAGGTTTATACAATTCTATCTTCACGGATGCAATGATTCAAGTGTGGGGATGTTTGGCAACATCCCCAATGAGATATCAGAGAATCCAATAGAAGTTTACGTCTCTGTCCAATCACAACAGCTGCATCACTACCGACACTGCTAATTTACTGATCAGGTCCATGTGTCTCTCTATCTTGTGTTTTATTTGTTTTCGTGTTTTTGGTGGTGTGAGTCTTTGTGTCGGGAATGGTTTCTTTGTGTTGAGTCGTCTAGTTGTTAGCCGTTCATGGTTGTGGGTGGTATCTCTCGAGTCTAGATTATAAATTGCACCATACATTGGGGACAATGTATCCCAAGTGTGGGGATGTGGTAACTCAAGAAAGGGTTAGTATGATTGATGATCTTAAATGTTTTAAAGGGTTGAAATTGCTAAAAATTAAAAAATTTTGAAAATTTTTGTTTCTCAAGTATGCTTGAAATTCATGAAAACCAACATTTTCAGTCGCTAAAGGGTTCCTACTGATATTAAACTAACTTAGATCCCTAGTCATGGTTGTCCCTTTAAGTTTCATGAGAGTATTTCTGACAAGTTTTAGAAAATAATTGAGAAGAGATGCCTAACTAGGGGTAACATGCTTTAGGAATTACACATGCTACGTGTCGGCAACCCTTATTCCTTTTGTTCGGTGAGATATTTGAGCCTATTAGATTGTTAGTTGAATTACAATAACTGTTCAATTGTTGAGTGTAGGCCATATGTTGCTTTGTGTTAGAACTTGTGTGGTTTGATACGTACCGAGACTGTGCTTTAGCGTTTACACATAGATGATAAAGGCATTAGGATCACTTTATTGTTTCATATGTTGATTGTTTATCCATCTTACCCTAGTAAACCATGTTAAGCCTTTAACCTTTCATTTGTTATACCTTGTTGACCGTTTGATTACAAACCATAAATGACAAGTGTGTTTAGAAGTATGTTATGAAAAAAAAAATTGAAAAGAAAAAAAAAGAAAAAAAGAAAGCAAAAAGAAAAAAAAAACAAAAATCATTGTTATGTTCGTGTTAAATAAATGGGTCGAAAATAACCCATGTGTTAGTATTATTGTGAATAAGTTGTCATGGTTTGGTATCTTCATTTGTGTTCGCCAATAAATATAAAAAGCCAAAAATATTTCCCTACCTTTACCCGTAACCCAAAACCCAAAAGTCCTTTTGATATGTGTTACGTTACTTGATTCAGTGGAGGTATGATTGCTATACAAGCTTATGATTACAAAGTAGCATATTTGGTTTTGAGTGTAATATATACTAGCACATTACACGCTAGTTTTGATAAAGCCGAGAGGAGTGATTATTGTGAGGGGCGTGTGGCATGTGTGTAGTAATATAAGCATGTTAGTTTTAGTTAGGCAAGTATTAAATTGTTTTAAACGCGTATCACTTTTTTGTCAGATTGTCAATCTCGATTGTGTCAGTCTATGGGACGGGTATGACTTGGGATCTTAAATTGTTGATTCGGTAAGGGATTTAATGGTGATTTGTTAATAGGGTGAGTAATGTTTGTAATGGTTGCTTGAGGACAATCAATGATAAGTGTGGGGATGTGATGGAGGGTGTGAAACCCGAGTGTTAACGTGCATATTTTGTGTGATTTATTTCCGTTTACATGATTATACGTTTGGAATATGTTCACTAGGAAAGTTTGTGGTTTTGCAGGTCAACCGTGTAATTTGGTGCAATTAAGATGGTTAAAGATGAAGCGGAACTATCAAGGATGATAGTCGAGACACCATATATTATTCGGGAGCCGTTACGAGTCAAAATGTATCTTGAATGTGAAAGAAACGCAAAATACCAAAGTCTAGGGACTTGTTGGTCAATTATTTATAGTTGAAATGCATGCAAAGCCAAAGAAACAGAATGTTTGGGATAGTAACTTACGGATTTGGGGCTCGGCCTACGGTTTGGAAAATACATCATCAACAGAAGGTATAAATTGTAACCTACGGCAATAGGCGTAGCCTACGGTTAATCATGAAGGTGCGCACGTTATATTATGTTTTGGGAATATTAAAATGGAAAAAAAACTAACTAATAAAGTCACAGAGACTTTTGACACGTGCACATGGAACATTGCAAATAAGGGATTGTCAGCCAACATTGAAAAGGCAGACTTGAGCATCATAATTATCGTCACTTCAAGAGTAGAGATACAAGGTTTTAAAAAGTAAAAAAAAAATCATCATATCATGTGAGGGGGCTTTTTGCACAGATTGATCCACGTGAACATGGGCTGGGCCGACTTCTTTGATTGGGCCACCACACATTGGGGAACATCACATGGGGCTAAGATAAGCACATCACAAATTGAGAGGGTGTCACGTGAGGGGTCAGATCAACATCATCATCTTTCAATTGGTGGCAACAACATTAAAAAAGGGAGGCTAGACAGTGAAGACATGTGGGCCGAAATCATCATTAATTAAAAGATGAGACTTTTGCATTTAAATTGGGCCGCACATGGGCTGACAATATCGCGTGAATATTGAGAAGGAAAAAGGCTATCAACGGAAGATATCATCTTCGACGGCAGACAAGGGGAGAACTCTCGTACGCAGGCAGTAGGGGGCTACCTCACAGGGGTTTCAACGATGGTTCGAGCTAGTGAAGATCATCCCACCCTAATGAGCGGCTAGTCTTTTATGGTTTCCTTCGGATGAAGGGTTTGTGTAATTATGTACTTTTATGTGTTTTTAATCATTGTAATTTGGTGATCTAAGCATCCGATGCTTTTCACCATGGATTTAATTGACTGATTGTAACTGGTTGCATTTATTTAAACCTTGATTTCTAAGCATTCAGTTCCCGAGAGTTCTAGTAATTGGGATATATTTGACATGGGATTAGGGTTTGTAATTGTAATTGATAATCATTCGATAACCTCCCGTTATGTATTGACCGGAGTACTTAGTCGTTGGTTATCACAATTGGTTAATTAGGTTAAACATTTATGTCTATGTGAATGTTTTGATTAAACACATAACTGAACTTGTTTGCAAACCTGAAATTCGGAGGAACCTTTCTTTTTCCTATTGTTTAAAACCTCACGTTCTTAATTCATAATTTAGTTAATCCATAAATCAAACAATCATCAGTTTATTTTTTTTATAGTTGTTAATAAATACTTGACGTTACACACTTTCCACAATCCTCCTCTGGTTCGATATCCGACTTATCCTATCTACATAGTTTAGTTGGTTTTTGCATGTCACTAACGACAGACATCAAAATGGCGCCGTTGCTGGGGAGGCGTGAGCAAAGTGTTTAGTGTTAAGTTTTAGTAAAAAATAAAAAAATTTAAATTTAAAAATCCCAAAAAGATTTTTCTTTGATGTTCGTGATTTACACTTGGTAGTTGAGTTGTGTTGTGCAGGATGACAGAGCATTACACAGATTTCAGCTTTTCTACGTGTATATTGTGCGGGGGTCCACGTCATCCGTGTATCGGTTGCCACGAGGCCCACTACAGGAGGGCACATGGAAAACCGGTGTCTTATGTTTCACAGCTTCCACCTCCATCATACGCTGATGATTATGACCTAGAGATGGAGGATGATTATTACTCGGATGGATATGATCGGGACGAGGATGTTTATTTTGAGCCAAGGACGGTTGGACGATGTTTCTGTTGCGGTCGTAATCATACTTATGTTTATGATGATGTGTGCACGGTGTATTTGGAAAATCCAGAGTATTGGAATAAAAAAATGATGGATGTGTACATCTCAACACCGTATCAGGGATACCGACAGTATCATCCCGAGGAATATCCTGAGCCCGAGGGTGTCTATACTTATCAGACCGAGGAGGAGAAAGAGCTTGCTATGTTGGAAGTGATTTTGTCCAAACTCGAGCAGTATTTATCAACACCCAACCTTTCCGATGAAGATCGAATCAGCTGTCTAGTTTCCAAGTGTCAGAAGTTAAAAATGAAGATAGAAATAGAAGAGCGTCTCTCACCATTACCTGATGATATTAGAGATTATTCTCACATGGAGGAGGAGGTTGTGGAGGATAATACCACACCAATGAATCCTTTATATGATGAAGAGTCACTGGTGGATCAGATGGTGTGTGAGGATGAGGAGGCTGAGCAGTCTGATGAGATGAATGTGTGTACCGAACCTCTCCCTATATCAATCATTCAAATTAATAAGTATGGGGAAGAGGGTTCGAGGAAGAAGATAAGAAGGGTGAAACTACAAGACATCAGGGTATACATCATGAAGTGGATTAGCGAAACCCGCATGTGCTTTCTAAACATGCCAATTATACTGACGAGCTTATGGAGATGGCATGTAAATTTCCGGGCATTAATTGGAAATACATTAGGTAAGTGTGCATTGAGACCACCATAGCGCATATCAGGTACGGTCTGGCTGAAGACCTTTAAACTTAGCGCTCTCAGGAGGCAGCCCGAGGATGTAGAGTTTGTACTTTGTTTTGGTTTTGGTTTCGTTTCGTTTGGTGTGTTGTGTTTTGACAGGTTTATACAATTCTATCTTCACGGATGCAATGATTCAAGTGTGGGGATGTTTGGCAACATCCCCAATGAGATATCAGAGAATCCAATAGAAGTTTACGTCTCTGTCCAATCACAACAGCTGCATCACTACCGACACTGCTAATTTACTGATCAGGTCCATGTGTCTCTCTATCTTGTGTTTTATTTGTTTTCGTGTTTTTGGTGGTGTGAGTCTTTGTGTCGGGAGTGGTTTCTTTGTGTTGAGTCGTCTAGTTGTTAGCCGTTCATGGTTGTGGGTGGTATCTCTCGAGTCTAGATTATAAATTGCACCATACATTGGGGACAATGTATCCCAAGTGTGGGGATGTGGTAACTCAAGAAAGGGTTAGTATGATTGATGATCTTAAATGTTTTAAAGGGTTGAAATTGCTAAAAATTAAAAAATTTTGAAAATTTTTGTTTCTCAAGTATGCTTGAAATTCATGAAAACCAACATTTTCAGTCGCTAAAGGGTTCCTACTGATATTAAACTAACTTAGATCCCTAGTCATGGTTGTCCCTTTAAGTTTCATGAGAGTATTTCTGACAAGTTTTAGAAAATAATTGAGAAGAGATGCCTAACTAGGGGTAACATGCTTTAGGAATTACACATGCTACGTGTCGGCAACCCTTATTCCTTTTGTTCGGTGAGATATTTGAGCCTATTAGATTGTTAGTTGAATTACAATAACTGTTCAATTGTTGAGTGTAGGCCATATGTTGCTTTGTGTTAGAACTTGTGTGGTTTGATACGTACCGAGACTGTGCTTTAGCGTTTACACATAGATGATAAAGGCATTAGGATCACTTTATTGTTTCATATGTTGATTGTTTATCCATCTTACCCTAGTAAACCATGTTAAGCCTTTAACCTTTCATTTGTTATACCTTGTTGACCGTTTGATTACAAACCATAAATGACAAGTGTGTTTAGAAGTATGTTATGAAAAAAAAAAAAATTGAAAAGAAAAAAAAAAGAAAAAAAGAAAGCAAAAAGAAAAAAAACAAAAATCATTGTTATGTTCGTGTTAAATAAATGGGTCGAAAATAACCCATGTGTTAGTATTATTGTGAATAAGTTGTCATGGTTTGGTATCTTCATTTGTGTTCGCCAATAAATATAAAAAGCCAAAAATATTTCCCTACCTTTACCCGTAACCCAAAACCCAAAAGTCCTTTTGATATGTGTTACGTTACTTGATTCAGTGGAGGTATGATTGCTATACAAGCTTATGATTACAAAGTAGCATATTTGGTTTTGAGTGTAATATATACTAGCACATTACACGCTAGTTTTGATAAAGCCGAGAGGAGTGATTATTGTGAGGGGCGTGTGGCATGTGTGTAGTAATATAAGCATGTTAGTTTTAGTTAGGCAAGTATTAAATTGTTTTAAACGCGTATCACTTTTTTGTCAGATTGTCAATCTCGATTGTGTCAGTCTATGGGACGGGTATGACTTGGGATCTTAAATTGTTGATTCGGTAAGGGATTTAATGGTGATTTGTTAATAGGGTGAGTAATGTTTGTAATGGTTGCTTGAGGACAATCAATGATAAGTGTGGGGATGTGATGGAGGGTGTGAAACCCGAGTGTTAACGTGCATATTTTGTGTGATTTATTTCCGTTTACATGATTATACGTTTGGAATATGTTCACTAGGAAAGTTTGTGGTTTTGCAGGTCAACCGTGTAATTTGGTGCAATTAAGATGGTTAAAGATGAAGCGGAACTATCAAGGATGATAGTCGAGACACCATATATTATTCGGGAGCCGTTACGAGTCAAAATGTATCTTGAATGTGAAAGAAACGCAAAATACCAAAGTCTAGGGACTTGTTGGTCAATTATTTATAGTTGAAATGCATGCAAAGCCAAAGAAACAGAATGTTTGGGATAGTAACTTACGGATTTGGGGCTCGGCCTACGGTTTGGAAAATACATCATCAACAGAAGGTATAAATTGTAACCTACGGCAATAGGCATAGCCTACGGTTAAACATGAAGGTGTGCACGTTATATTATGTTTTGGGAATATTAAAATGGAAAAAACCCTAACTAATAAAGTCACAGAGACTTTTGACACGTGCACATGGAACATTGCAAATAAGGGATTTGTCAGCCAACATTGAAAAGGCAGACTTGAGCATCATAATTATCGTCACTTCAAGAGTAGAGATACAAGGTTTTAAAAAGTAAAAAAAAAATCATCATATCATGTGAGGGGGCTTTTTGCACAGATTGATCCACGTGAACATGGGCTGGGCCGACTTCTTTGATTGGGCTACCACACATTGGGGAACATCACATGGGGCTAAGATAAGCACATCACAAATTGAGAGGGTGTCACGTGAGGGGTCAGATCAACATCATCATCTTTCAATTGGTGGCAACAACATTAAAAAAGGGAGGCTAGACAGTGAAGACATGTGGGCCGAAATCATCATTAATTAAAAGATGAGACTTTTGCATTTAAATTGGGCCGCACATGGGCTGACAATATCGCGTGAATATTGAGAAGGAAAAAGGCTATCAACGGAAGATATCATCTTCGACGGCAGACAAGGGGAGAACTCTCGTACGCAGGCAGTAGGGGGCTACCTCACAGGGGTTTCAACGATGGTTCGAGCTAGTGAAGATCATCCCACCCTAATGAGCGGCTAGTCTTTTATGGTTTCCTTCGGATGAAGGGTTTGTGTAATTATGTACTTTTATGTGTTTTTAATCATTGTAATTTGGTGATCTAAGCATCCGATGCTTTTCACCATGGATTTAATTGACTGATTGTAACTGGTTGTATTTATTTAAACCTTGATTTCTAAGCATTCAGTTCCCGAGAGTTCTAGTAATTGGGATATATTTGACATGGGATTAAGGTTTGTAATTGTAATTGATAATCATTCGATAACCTCCCGTTATGTATTGACCGGAGTACTTAGTCATTGGTTATCACAATTGGTTAATTAGGTTAAACATTTATGTCTATGTGAATGTTTTGATTAAACACATAACTGAACTTGTTTGCAAACCTGAAATTCGGAGGAACCTTTCTTTTTCCTATTGTTTAAAACCTCACGTTCTTAATTCATAATTTAGTTAATCCATAAATCAAACAATCATCAGTTTATTTTTGTTATAGTTGTTAATAAATACTTGACGTTACACACTTTCCACAATCCTCCTCTGGTTCGATATCCGACTTATCCTATCTACATAGTTTAGTTGGTTTTTGCATGTCACTAACGACAGACATCAACCCGCATTTCAAAACTTCAACAATTGTCTTTTAAAACCTCTGTTGAGCAGGATCTATTGAATATCATCTGTTGTTCTTTATGATCTGTTGACCCATAGCAAACCTTTGCTTCTTCAAACTTTCTTCAGACTATGTCTTCATCAGCAGAGGATCACTTGAAACAGATGTTCTCTTTGGGCAGAGTTTACCTTTGACAGACATTTAGAGGAGCAGATGTTGTGTATTTGTAATTGAGAGGAAATTCTTCAAAAAACTGTTGAATTACCAAATAATAAAAAAATAATAAAATTTCAAACCTCTGGCATAAAAAAATAATAAAAAAATCTCTTCATTTAAAGACCAGCAATACTCTACATAGTAAACACATGACTTCTACAACTCCAGCAGACAAAGATGTTGCGAACCTCTGTTAGGCAACAACAGATGTTGCCAACAATACTCTTCATTTAAAGACCAACAATATTCTACATAGTAAACACATGCTTCTACAACTTCAGCAGGCACGGATGTTGAGAACTTCTGTTAGGCAACAATAGATGTTGGCAACAGTAGCAAGTCAAACAGCCGTTAGATTAGCAGAGGATCACTACTAAACATATGTTCTCTTTGGGCAGACTTTACCTTTGACAGAGATTTAAAGTAACAGATGTTGAGTATTTGCAATTGAGAGGAGGAAATTTTTCAAAAAATTGTTGACTTACCAAATCATAAAAAAATAATAAAATTTCAAACCTCAGGCATAAAAAACAATAAAAAAAACTCTTCATTTAAAGACCAACAGTACTCTACATCCTAAACACATACTTCTACCACTTCAGCGCACACGGATGTTGAGAAGCTCTGTTAGACAACAACATATGTTGGCAACAGTAGCAAGTCAAACAGTCGTTAGATCAGCAGATGATGATTTCGAGCAGATGTTCTCTTTTGGCAAACTTTAACTTTGACAGATCTATACCGTAACAGAAATTGATTCTTTGTAATTCTTCAAAAAATTGTTCAAGCACAATTCAACATCAACATAATCTAAATCAAACTCAGAGACAATTTCACATCTACATCAATATCGATCTGCAATACTCAGATGATATTCAAAATTACATAATAATGCTTATGCACCTTAAAATTAGTAAAAATACAATGCTCCACAAACATTAATAGGATTAAAATTTAATTATGAGATTAAAAGATCAACAATTACATCGAGTACTGAACAACGAAACTTTAAAATCTAACAACAACACCAAGAAATTTAAGAATCTAACAAAAAAAATTAAGTGCTTTTAGCTTTAACTCCATCGAGTACTGAACCTCTCAATGTATATCTTTGACAATTGCCATGAACTTCACGGAAGTTGAAGGCATCACCATCAGGTTTCTGGAAACCTGGTCTCTCGTGAACAGACCAAGATGCAGTCCATCAAAACACCTCTTCAGCTCTTGAAGAGTAGCCCTATCCTCATATACTTAATCCTCAACTTGCTTGATAAAGAGCTTCTTTAAATCATCGAAGCCTGCAGAAGTGTATGCATCTTATATGTATACATTCTATACATCAAAATTCCAAACTTTATGCATCTTTTAATACAAAAAAGACAGGAAAGAACAAACTGAATCTACTTATATATCTTATTAAATAAAATCTTATCTTACAGCAGAAGCAGATCCTTTCTTGCGTTTAGTAGGAACCACTGTAGATTTTACATCATCATCTGCCTAAGTCATTCATACTTATCATTTAGTCATAAGCAAAAATTAATTTAACAGTACATTTAATAATCTTTCTTTATGTTTAATTTAATACCATCAATATCCATATTAACATATTCTAAAACCATTATGGCTCCACAAATACTTCTACCACTGGCCGCTCGAAGAAAACAGAGCTGAAATATATCAACAGTTTAAAATCCACAAACCTAAAATAACCCGCAGATGATTGTATAAATTTCAAACAACTGTGACTAGACTGAAATATAAAGCGAGAATTAGAGTAGATCAGTTCAAAATTCAAAATTTCAAAATTAAAAAAAAAAAACATACTTTCAACGATGTTGGAACAATGATGCTGGAAACAACTGTAGAACAATCATCATCATCATCTGCTCAAATCATTCACAATCATCATTTAGTCATAACTCAGATAAAAAACAATTACGAAAAATCAAAAACCAAAACAAACATAATTATATATATGACATTACCATCATCAA
>JARYGA010031475.1:0-46634 GCA_030545235.1 Helianthus tuberosus
AATCTAGTTGTTATGGAATTTCTCTTGACAATTTGTTTCGCTCAATGCTGCGCCCCGATGTTTCCGCCATCGGTTGGGGTGTGACAGATTGGTATCTGTAAGACCCTAATCCTGATTTGATCGAAAACGACACAGCGGAAAATGAACCGTAAAATTTCTTTCTTTTAACTACTCTAACATACTTGAATACCGTTAAGGTCAACCCTTTTAACATGAATACAACATTCATCATTTATTTAATGTAACTATGTTAACAAATAATTAAAATAACGTGACCGCTTTCCCGTACAATCCATGATCTTCAACTCGACCCTCGTTCACTTGTCCATCATGAATATCTGTAACCTGCGGTCACCATATATAACCAACACGTTAGTACATGGTAACATCATATATAATTTAATACATATCCTTAACAGGCTATATCACATTCTAGCTACGTAAGGTATTCCATTGAAACATCCTCTCAATTTTATTTACTCGAGTCCGACATCAATTCCTCGAGGGTCCGGCATTCCCATACCCGCACTCCATTTATTTCATTCTCAATAGTAACATGGTTAGGGGTACGTAATCTCAAACATATTGAAAACCCACATCTTCACGTATACGTATACCAGTGATCTACAATCATTAGATTACAACACGTGTATACACTTTCATATATCTAAGTACATTCATACGTATCTCATTCATATGCACGTACATACAAGTTCACACGACTTACACACGCTACAGTTCCATATCTACATACATACATACAAGTCACATTCACTTATTTGTAAGTTGAGCCTTAACTACAAACATATGAACACAAATCAATGCAATTACAAACAAACATAACCGACTAACTTCCAACAAACATGATGAACATTCAGCAACATAATGAACATCCCATTAACACGATGAACATTCAGCAACATAATGAACATTCCATTAACACGATGAACATTCGGCAACATAATGAACATTCCATTAACACAATGAACATTCAGCAACATAATGCACATTCCATTAACACGATGAACATTCAGCAACATAATGAACATTCCATTAACACCATGAACATTCAGCAACATAATGAACATTCCATTAACACAATGAACATTCAGCAACATAATGCACATTCCATTAACACGATGAACATTCAGCAACATAATGAACATTCCATTAACACAAGGAACATTCAGCAACATAATGCACAATCCATTAACACGATGAACATTCAGCACCATAATGCACATTCCATTAACATGATGAACATTCAGCAACAAAATGAACATTCCATTAACACGATGAACATTCAGCAACATAATGCACATTCCATTAACACGATGAACATTCAGCTACATAATGAACATTCCATTAACACGATGAACATTCAGCAACATAATGAACATTCCATTAACACGATGAACATTCAGCAACATAATGAACATTCCATTAACACGATGAACATTCAGCAACATAATACACATTCCATTAGCATGATGAACATTCAGCAACATAATGCACATTCCATTAACACAATGAACATCCAGCAACATAATGCACATTCCATTAACACGATGAACATTCAGCAACATAATGCACATTCCATTAACACGATGAAACTATCATCTTAATTTACATTAAGGATAGACGAAGTTCATATGAACTTACCTTGGTACTTACCCTTACCCCGTAAATTCTTACATGGTTCCCTATATACAACATACCAAACTTCATTTATAAATAAGAAGTGATTCCGGAAATCACTTACCTTAAGTGTCCGTATTCGCATCCGTTTCCTCGCCTCCTTTTGACCCGTTAACCTTCCATGCTTCCATCCATCTTGACATGATCCCTATACTTTCATGTCATCGCATTCACATTCTTGTTAGCATACATGATTGTACATATTAACGATCATATCAAATTCATGTTTCACATTTGACTTTCATTAGTCAATTCCAACAAGCATAAGGCATATTTCCACAAGTCAATCTTTTCAAACTCATATAATTGATCACGTCATCACATATAACACATATGGATATAACACGCATCATATGACTTTCTATAATATTACAATTGTGACAAAAAGTCTAACATTGCTACTTATGCACAGTTGCTTTCAGAAAGTTAACGATTTATCATATGAACTTTCGACTTAACCTCATACATCTATGTCATTATAGTAGACTATACTAATGACACTATATACATTTCATACTCACGATGCAATAAGCATACAACCACATGATCATCTAGTTATAAGCACACACCAAACATATTCAATTCCGTTCATTCTAGTAACATAATTCTACAACTAACACCATGACCTATGCTTAACAACCCAACATCATTCTAACTTCATCATGTTCTAATGATCTCATATGCTTCACATTTAGAGTACTTTTACTTATCAATTTTGATTAAGCAATTACTCAAACATGTAGTAAACATCATACCACTCCAACATAGAGTACAATATTCTAATGCATACTTTTACCAAATAACATGGCCAACCAAATCCTACATGAATTCCATCTAAAAATAGATTTTTCATGGTTAGTTATCATCAAATACATCATATCCCCATATTACACGATTTCATCCATTACTTGCATACCATTTCATCTATTAATCTCACCTAGGCATTTCATCAAACACTTGGTGTGCATACCACAATTTATGCATAATGTACAAGCTCCCAATGCATAATCTCCCAAATTCATACATAATTCATCAAATTTTCTTACTAATTAACAAGTATCATTCAAACATAGGCATTATCATAACAAAATCTCTAGTTCATCCAACTCATTCATATTAAACCATGAACCATCAAAACCCCAAATTTCTTGAACATGGATTCTTACACTAGAACTCCAAATTGAGATGATTAAATCATTATTGGCACTAGATTAACGGATTTAATCATGAATCTAACCATCTCATACTTCCAATTGACTCAATTTGTGGTACTTAATCAAGACCCATCAAGAGCACTAACTAAGGAGTTTCAAGAACTCATTTTGGTATCTACTTGGTGCTCATAAGATGATTAGTCTTCTTTAAATGAATAGATCATTCATGCAATTCCATCTTCTTCCTTCTCCTTCTTGATTTGCTTCACATAAGAGCTCTCTTCTTCACACATTTGTGTGTGTAAAATGTCGACATATGCACCCCCACAAACATAATATGAATAATTTTTATAAAGTTTGCTCATTAGTTACTTTTGGTTCTTCTACTTTGTCATACCTTCACAATTTCCACCAAGTTCATTTCTTACTTGTTTTAACTAAATAATTTAACTAGGTTAAATAACCTAGTCATTTTATTTCATGGTTTATCATATAGAACATATGGCAAATATTAACATTCAAGTTTTGGGGCGTTACACATATGATGAAGTTAAACATTCGAGTTTTGGGGTGTTACAAGTTTACCCCCCTTAAAGAAGGTTTCGTCCCCGAAACCTTTCTCATTCCTAATAGACCAAATCTATTCTTACTTTTAATCCATTCATTCAAGATGATTACTACAACACGAAAACTCTTTCGACTCGTTAAAGAGATAGTGTTCATGCATAACCATTTGTATATGTCTTGTCCTTGTCTTCTTAATTAAGCCTTAAACTTCCATACATTTACCAATCATAGTGGATCAATTAATTTTCATTTCACTCATGTGTAATACATGATATTTCATTCTAGTGTAGCCACACGAGTACCTATTGTGAGTCTAATTCGGTATTCTATCATTAGCATTCTTTTCGAGTACTTTCGTTGGCACATGGTAATTTAAACCGTGTGTATACACATATTACCGACATTTGTTTGGGGTTGACTCTACCTCTAGGTAGTTATTACATCATTTTCATTAATCTTGACCGAACCACAACATTCCATTACTAAAGTTCCTTCTAATTACTTTCATATTCATATGAAGGATCAACGTATCATCATACACATACTATAAACATTCAATGACTTATTATTACTATAACAAAGCTACCCTCTTCTTACTTACTTTTTCGTACTTAATACGAGGATAAAGCATTATTCTACGGTTATTATCGTTACTTATACCATGCATACCTTTACGTTAGCCTTAAATCATCTCATTCATATCACATTACTATTTGCTCTCTCTTCATGCACTACTTATTCTACATAAGTAAATGTGTGTGCAAGTTCATCGTACGAGAGTTTAACCAATACCCGAAACTTTCACTCAAGACTTTTAAGATTTCCTTTTTAATGACATAATTTTCTGCTTATGTTGACTGTTAAAAGTCAAACATTCCATACCCTACCATACATATCCTATCATTCAGTTCGTAGGCCGCATTCAATCTACCAATTCATACCTATTAATCATGAGTTAAGCATTTTACTAACCTCGATTTTTGTTGCATAAATAGACGATCCACGACCCGGATCGACCTGTTCCTTCATAAGTCCATTCCATAATTGGGTTGACCTTTTCTTCATATGATGAGCTTCCGCTCATGAGCATCCTTCCGCCAACTATACTACTTTCATCACTTCAAGTTTTTCTACCATTCTCATCTGTAACATCAATGGTTAGCACATATCATTTCATATCATTTCATATTTTCATTCTACATGGTGTTTACTCACCCATGATTCTTTCACGAATTCCCCGTTCATTTGTTATACCATACCTTATATTCCATTCGCTAGTTGCATAATTTCTGTAGTTTGACTTTTTGGAAGTCCAATTGTAAATACATTCTTGCCTATGTCTATCAATTACCCAGTTCTGACACATCCCTCTCTAGTCGAGCCATAAGCTCCCATTGAAAGCATAACCTTTTATACATACCTGGCGCGAGTCAAAACCTTTGACTCGTTATCCATAACCTGCGATGGTTATTTCTTTCCAATTTTTGGCAATGCACGCCCATACATTATGCTTACCTATAAGTATAAAACTTAACAATTCAAAACATTAAATATCGGGTTCAAAAAGGTGATCACCATCTGACCCGTATGACCCATTTATCCTTTCAACCATTCTTACTTATTTGATTTGTACCTATTTTTGAATTTCAAACTTTTTCATTCTATTATTCATTCCTTCTATGTTTCGAATCCGTCTTGCGGTTTCTAACATATCATTCATATCTTTCATTCCTTTCATGTTTCGAATCCGTCTTGCGGATTCGAACATATCATTCATATCTTTCATTCATTTCATGTTTCGAATCCGTCTCGCGGATTCAAACATATCATTCATACTTCTCATGTGTATTTGGTACTTTCAATTCCGAGAAAGTCTTACTTTTCCCTTCACCCTCACGTCCACCTACTACCTAAAACCAACGGACATACCTATAACAATTATCATGGTCTCACGAATGTCATATGTTTCTTGTGTACTGACCATGTACACAATCCACATACTAGTTTCGTGTCTTCGTGTAATCGTCACCTTATGTCCGAAGAATTAGGTTTCGGCACGTGTAACATTTCAAAACTTCATTACTATTCCATCATTATCCTTCATTTAAAATTTTCATTCACTTAATAGGTTTTACCATTACCTGCACTCACATGTTAAATTTAGGTACCTGGGTCAATTTCTCTTATTACATGCCTTGGTGCCGGTCCTAGACCACATTCACGAATCATCCTCTCCAAGCAATTATGCTTACCTTACACATAACATACTGTTAGTTTTCTCCAAATACATACTTAAGTACATACTTACCTTTGCTTCTACCCTTAGATCTTGATCGAGTCTCAGATTGTACGGGTTCCTTGTCACAAGAGCACATAGGTTTTGAGTTCAAGTATTTACCTCCTCATACTTGATTTCCCTCAAACCAGGGCTCTGATACCAACTTGTAAGACCCTAATCCTGATTTAACCGAAAACGACGCAGCGGAAAATGAACCGTAAAATTTCTTTCTTTTAACTACTCTAACATACTTGAATACCGTTAAGGTCAACCCTTTTAACATGAATACATCATTCATCATTTATTTAATGTAACTATGTTAACAAATAATTACAATAACGTGACCGCTTTCCCGTACAATCCATGATCTTCAACTCGACCCTCGTTCACTTGTCCATCATGAATAACTGTAACCTACGGTCACCATATATAACCAACACGTTAATACATGGTAACATCATATATAATTTAATACATATCCTTAACAGGCTATATCACATTCTAGCTACGTAAGGTATTCCATTGAAACATCCTCTCAATTTTATTTACTCGAGTCCGACATCAATTCCTCGAGGGTCCGGCATTCCCATACCTGCACTCCATTTATTTCATTCTCAATAGTAACATGGTTAGGGGTACGTAATCTCAAACATATTGAAAACCCACATCTTCACGTATACGTATACCAGTGATCTACAATCATTAGATTACAACACGTGTATACACTTTCATATATCTAAGTACATTCATACGTATCTCATTCATATGCACGTACATACAAGTTCACACGACTTACACACGCTACAGTTCCATATCTACATACATACATACAAGTCACATTCACTTATTTGTAAGTTGAGCCATAACTACAAACATATCAACTCAAATCAATGCAATTACAAACAAACATAACCAACTAACTTCCAACAAACATGATGAACATTCAGCAACATAATGAACATCCCATTAACACGATGAACATTCAGCAACAAAATGAACATTCCATTAACACGATGAACATTCAGCAACATAATGAACATTCCATTAACACAATGAACATTCAGCAACATAATGCACATTCCATTAACACGATGAACATTCAGCAACATAATGAACATTCCATTAACACCATGAACATTCAGCAACATAATGAACATTCCATTAACACAATGAACATTCAGCAACATAATGCACATTCCATTAACACGATGAACATTCAGCAACATAATGAACATTCCATTAACACGATGAACATTCAGCAACATAATGCACATTCCATTAACATGATGAACATTCAGCAACATAATGCACATTCCATTAACACGATGAACATTCAGCAACATAATGAACATTCAGCAACATAATGCACATTCCATTAACACGATGAACAATCAGCAACATAATGAACATTCCATTAACACGATGAACATTCAGCAACATAATGAACATTCCTTTAACACGATGAACATTCAGCAACATAATGAACATTCCATTAACACGATGAACATTCAGCAACATAATACACATTCCATTAACAAGATGAATATTCGGCAACATAATGAATATTCCATTAACACAATGAACATTCCGCAACATAATGCACATTCCATTAACACGATGAACATTCAGCAACATAATGCACATTCCATTAACACGATGAACATTCAGCAACATAATGCACATTCCATTAACACGATGAATATTCAGCAACATAATGCACATTCCATTAACACGATGAAACTATCATCTTAATTTACATTAAGGATAGACGAAGTTCATATGAACTTACCTTGTTACTTACCCGTACCCGTAAATTCTTACATGGTTCCCTATATACAACATACCAAACTTCATTTATAAATAAGAAGTGATTCCGGAAATCACTTACCTTAAGTGTCCGTATTCGCATCTATTTCCTCGCCTCCTTTTGACCCGTTAGCCTTCCATGCTTCCATCCATCTTGACATGATCCCTAAACTTTCATGTCATCGCATTCACATTCTTGTTAGCATACATGATTGTACATATTAACGATCATATCAAATTCATGTTTCACATTTGACTTTCATTAGTCAATTCCAACAAGCATAAGACATATTTCCACAAGTCAATCTTTTCAAACTCATATAATTCATCACGTCATCACATATAACACATATGGATATAACACGCATCATATGACTTTCTATAATATTACAATTATGACAAAAAGTCTAACATTGCTACTTATGCACAGTTGACTTTCAGAAAGTCAACTATTTATCATATGAACTTTCGACTTAACCTCGTACATCTATGTCATTATAGTAGACTATACTAATGACACTATATACATTTCATACTCACGATGCAATAAGCATACAACCACATGATCATCTAGTTATAAGCACACACCAAACATATTCAATTTCGTTCATTCTAGTAACATAATTCTACAACTAACACCATGACCTATGCTTAACAACCCAACATCATTCTAACTTCATCATGTTCTAATGATCTCATATGCTTCACATTTAGAGTACTTTTACTTATCAATTTTGATTAAGCAATTATTCAAACATATAGTAAACATCATACCACTCCAACATAGAGTACAATATTCTAATGCATACTTTTACCAAATAACATGGCCAACCAAATCCTACATGAATTCCATCTAAAAATAGATTTTTCATGTTTAGTTATCATCAAATACATCATATCTCCATATTACACGATTTCATCCATTACTTGCATACCATTTCATCTATTAATCTCACCTAGGCATTTCATCAAACACTTGGTGTGCATACCACAATTTATGCATAATGTACAAGCTCCTAATGCATAATCTCCCAAATTCATACATAATTCATCAAATTTTCTTACTAATTAACAATTATCATTCAAACATAGGCATTATCATAACAAAATCTCTAGTTCATCCAACTCATTCATATTAAACCATGAACCATCAAAACCCCAAATTTCTTGAACATGGATTCTTATACTAGAACTCCAAATTGAGGATTAAATCATTATTGGCACTAGATTAACGGATTTAATCATGAATCTAACCATCTCATACTTCCAATTGACTCAATTTGTGGTACTTAATGAAGACCTATCAAGAGCACTAACTAAGGAGTTTCAAGAACTCATTTTGGTACCTACTTGGTGCTCATAAGATGATGAGTCTTCTTTAAATGATAGATCATTCATGCAATTCCATCTTCTTCCTTCTCCTTCTTGATTTGCTTCACATAAGAGCTCTCTTTTTCACACATTTGTGTGTGTAAAATGTCGACATATGCACCCCCACAAACATAATATGAAGAATTTTATAAAGTTTGCTCATTAGTTACTTTTGGTCCTTCTACTTTGTCATACCTTCACAATTTCCACAAAGTTCATTTCTTACTTGTTTTAACTAAATAATTTAACTAGGTTAGATAACCTAGTCTTTTTATTTCATGGTTTATCATATAGAACATATGGAAAATATTAACATTCAAGTTTTGGGGCGTTACACATATGATGAAGGTAAACATTCGAGTTTTGGGGTGTTACAGTATCAGAGCCATAACAATAGGGAATTAGGCAAGACTCGACCAAGTCCGGGTCGATGTCTTAGAAACGACCTAGTCTATAGTCTAAGTACCAACAGACCGACTTGTGCATACCCGGTATGGGTTCTTTTCACTCGAACTCGTTGTACACTACACCCTTGCGCGAACATCGCATACTACAGTTCCGCCGCAAGACCAGCCTTTCCTAAGGTTGGCTACACACAAAAGCGAATGATCTGGTTAAGATTAGGTGTGAAAACCGCAAACACTCGACCAGATCACTCGTTCGAATCGCGATTTTTATTATAAACACGAGAATTTGCGTTGAATTAGGAGTGAAATCCATACTTCAACGCAAATTTTCCCCTCTACTTCATCAAAACAGGAAACATAGTCATCAAGCTAGGGGTGAAACCCGAATCTTAATGACTTACTCCGCTCTTTATTGTGGTTTTGCAAAACTCTCACCAAAGTCTTGACGGACTCCAACGACTTGAAGTCACAACTTTAACTGGAAGGACGAGTGCCGATTGCCCGGATTGAGGCAAGAGCACAGTCCAAAACGCACTAGTGTGCACTACGAGTTCTTGTGAATAGTGGAATCATTTTGGGTAGTCGATGTCTATCGAACCGAAGACAATCTATTCTCGATTTTATGAGTTTCGATTCTGGATTTGCCGCGCGCTGACTCTGTGATTTATCGCTTTTATGAGGAATTTTATGTGTTTTATATGCTTATTTGTTAGCGTTTTGAGATAAACAGTATAGTGGTACTGATGGTTTCGATTTCATGCTTCTCGCTCCGCCCAAACCACACACAATTCACACCACACGCCAACGAATTGCTAGTCTTTATTCGCAATCGCTACTTGCTAATCGCAATCGCTATACTTAATCACTATACGCTGCTGTAAATGATAGGTGAATACGTGCAAAATGTGTGCTTAGGTTAGCTTATTTGCTTATGTGCTTATGTGATTATGTGCTTACGTGATTATGTGATTACGTGCCTACGTGAAACTTTGAATGATTGTGTTCCTGAGCTTTATGGTAAATCGCTAGACTATACTAGGATTAATCGAAATTGAATTTGAGTCCTGTGACGATGTCTGATGCAGACAATGTCGTCATTTGGATCGCAACACTCCCGAGCTGCTAGATGCAAGCACGCTGACAAGCGACTCGCTTCTCTCGTCGCAAGTCAAATCGTTAAAGTGATTCCGCAAATCGTCAGTGAGCTAAACGAGAATGCTAGCAAGTCCTCGGAAGAGTCCAGGACCGATACTCCAAGAGCCGCTTTTAGCTTCAAGCAGTTCAAAGCCTGCGGACCAAGAGAGTTTACTGGCGAAGATGGTCCTACGGCCATGTTTCAATGGTTTGATTCGATCGAAGTCACCCTGCGCCAGAGTTGCTGTTCAGAAAACCTACGTACTGTCAATGCTACCGGCGTCTTCCAATCCCGCGCTCTTGATTGGTGGACGGCCGAGAGGAACAAACGAGGAAACGATGCAGCTTTCGAATTGTCTTGGGACGAGTTGAAGAACATCATGATGCAAGAGTTCTGTCCTCCCCATTAACTCCAAAAGCTCGAGGATGAATTCTGGCACATTAAGCAGGATGGTGGAGATAACGCTGGTTTAACTGCTTGCTTCAAGCAGTTGAGTATCATCTGCCCTAGTCAAGTTACAACCCCCGACATTACGATCTAGAAGTATATCCGTGCTCTGCCGGATTGTGTCACAGATTTTGTTCAAGCTGCAAAGACAACAACAATCGAGGAAACCTACCTGCTCGCCGCTGAGATCAATGATAAGCGAGTCAGAGTTGGTTATTTCGACAAAGCTTCCAAGAATATGCATCAAGTCACAACTGCTACCCCCACCGCTGAAACTACCGCCGCACCGCAATCTTCGAAGATTTCTCGTCGCAAGATGAAGAACTACAGCAGTTCCAGCAACAAGAACTGTGCAGTTACTGCTGCCCCGCTCCAAACAGTACCTGCCCAACCGCAGCCTCAGCACCGCCAAGTAGCGGCACCCGTGGCCAATGCACAGCCAGCAAAGCGTGCATACACTGGACCACACCCGCTCTGCCCTACTTGTACCTATCATCACCCGGTTGGTATCGCATGCCAGTTCTGTGTTCAGTGCAACATGTACGGCCACTTCACCGCAAACTGCTGTACTGGTCCACGTCAAACTCCAGCTCCAGCTCAAGGTCAAGCTCCTGCACCACAAGCTCTTCTCCCTGCTCCTCAAGGTCATCAAGCAGCTCCTGCACCCACAGCTAACACTCGAGTATTGCTTTACATGTGGTGATCCCAACCACTTTGCAAACATGTGCCCCAACAGGGTAGTGAAACAAGAGCCCCAGCAGCAGCCGCAGCAACAACAGCAGCAAGTAGCAGCAAGCAGCCCGCGGGCGCGTCTCCAACATCAACGCCCGCCAGGATCAGGAAGACAACAACGTGGTTAATGGTAAGTTTCTCGTAAATGGTATATATGCTTCGTGTTTATATGATACTGGAGCCGATAACTATTTTGTATCGTTCGAATTCGAAAGGCTCCTAAATCGTAAGCGTGTAAACCTCCTATTGACCTTCGACCTAGAAGTTGCCACTGGAAGAACCGTCACCGTCAGTTCTGTTCTGCGTGACTGTACTCTCGATCTCAACAGTCACGTTTTCCCGATTAATCTCATTCCGATGCAACTCGGTAGCTTTGATGTCATAGTAGGTATGGATTTCCTTCGGGAAAATCATTTTGAAATTGTTTGTTTCGACAAGATGATTCGTTTCTCCCTCACGAATGGTGATCAATTGTGCGTTTATGGAGAAGTCGCTTCAAGGAGATTGCAACTCATGTCGTGTGTCCAAGCTAGCAAGTATCTCCGCAAGGAATACCAAGCTTTCTTGGCACACATCGTAGTAAAGGAGAAGGAAAAGAAAGAAAAAACGTTGGAAGAAGTATCTGTTGTTCAAGATTTGCCTACCGTATTTCCTGATGATTTACCAGGATTACCACCCACTCGTGATATCGATTTTCGAATCGACCTTATTCCTGGAGCAAATCCCGTTGCTAGAGCGCCTTATCGTCTCGTTCCTTTCGAAAAGCGCGAACTCTCGAGTCAGCTCCAGGAACTACTTGATAAAGGCTTTATTCGCCCTAGCACCTCTCCTTGGGGCACGCCTGTCCTTTTCGTCAAAAAGAAGGATGGATCGTTCCGGATGTGCATCGACTACAGGGAATTGAACAAGCTTACCATCAAGAATCGATATCCCTTGCCCCGAATCGATGATTTGTTTGATCAGTTACAAGGTGCTACGTGTTTCTCGAAGATCAATCTACGCTCAGGCTATCACCAACTACGAATCCAGGAGGAAGATATACCCAAAACCGCTTTTTGAACCCGCTATGGTCATTACGAGTTCGTTATCATGCCTTTTTGGTTTGACCAATGCTCCCGCAGTCTTCATGGATCTAATGAATCGCGCGTGCAAACCCTTTCTTAACCGCTTCGTCATCGTGTTCATCGACGATATCCTGATCTATTCCAAGTCAAAAGCCGAACACTCGCAGCATCTACGTTTTGTTCTTGAGTTACTCCAGGGAAACCGTCTCTATGCCAAGTTCTCCAAGTGTGAATTCTGGCTGGAGGAGGTCCAATTCTTGGGTCACATTGTCAATAGTCAAGGTATTCACGTCGATCCTACGAAGATCGAAGCAGTTAAGAGCTGGGTTACACCCAAGAACCCGTCTGAAGTCCGTTCTTTTCTTGGACTGGCAGGCTATTATCGCCGATTTATCAAAGGTTTCTCTAAAATCGCTGTACCACTTACCTCTCTTACGCACAAGGACACACCTTTTGTTTGGGGAACTAGACAAGAAGAGTCTTTCCAAACCCTCAAAGCGATGCTTTGCAATGCTCCCGTGCTTTAACTTCCCGATGGAAACGATGACTTTGTAGTCTACTGCGATGCCTCAAACCTTGGTCTTGGTTGTGTTCTCATGCAACGAGACAAGGTTATCGCGTATGCCTCTCGACAGCTCAAGATCCACGAGAAGACCTATACCACACATGACCTCGAGCTTGGCACAGTTGTTTTTGCATTAAAGATTTGGCGACACTATCTTTACGGTACTAAGTGTATGATCTTCACCGATCATAGGAGCCTACAACACATCTTTGACCAGAAAGAACTGAATATGCGTTAAGGCCGGTGGGTAGAACTACTCAACGATTACGACTGTGAGATCCGTTATCATCCAGGCAAAAAAACGTCATCGCCGACGCTCTCAGTCGACGAAGCTATTTGCATAGCGTTCGTAATGTTCAAGCCCAGCATAACCTCGAAACCCTGATACGCGACGCCCAACATGCTTGTTTCACCGAACGAACCTTGAAGAAAGAAAGAATTCTAAACGACGGCGCCCAAGTCGAGAATAAATCGAATGGAATCTTTCATTACTTAGACCGAATTTGGATTCCCAAGCGTACCAATTTGCGACAACTTCTGATGGACGAAGCCCACAAGTCTCTATATTCTATCCATCCCGGTGCCGACAAGATGTACCAGGACATGCGCTACAAGTACTGGCGGTCGGGCATGAAGAAGGATATCGCTCTCTACGTTTCGAAGTGCCTGACTTGTTCCAAGGTCAGGGCCGAACAGCAAAGACCCTCTGGCTTGCTCGTACAACCCGAGATCCTTATGTGGAAATGGGAGAGCATAGCTATGGACTTCATAATGAAACTCCCGCGCATGCCATCATGTCACGACAGCATTTGGGTTGTCATTGACCGTTTGACCAAATCCGCCCACTTTCTACTGATACGAGAAGACTATAAGGTAGAACGATTAGCACGAATCTACACTGACGAGGTTATCTGTCGACATGGGACGCCTCGTGACATCATCTTTGACCGCGATGGTCGATTCACCTCGCGTCTTTAGGAAACGTTTCAATCTGCTCTTGGTACTACTCTCAATCTAAGTACCGCTTTCCATCCACAAACCGACGGTCAGACTGAAAGAAAGATTCGTACTCTTGAAGACATGCTTCGCTCGTGTGTCATAGATTTCAGTGGTAATTGGGACGCGCACTTACCTTTAGTCGAATTCTCGTACAAAAACGTTTCAGTCTGCTCTTGGTACTACTCTCAATCTAAGTACTGCTTTCCATCCTCAGACCGATGGTCAGACTGAAAGAACGATTCGTACTCTTGAAAACATGCTTCGCTCGTGTGTCATAGATTTCGGTAGGGGTGAGCAAATTAACCACCATAACCGATAACCGAACCATAACCGACATAACCGAACCACTAATAACTGATAACCAATATAACCAATGGTTATGGTTATGAAACTTTGTATAACCGCTCAACCGGTTATGGTTATGGTTATGAAGCTTTGGTTAACCGATATAACCGAAACCGAACCAAACTTGTGATGTTAACTTTATATAATGGATTTGTGTTTTACAAAACCATATAGAGGGTTTTTACTAAGATAAAAGTATGTTAGTAACAAAATGATCTTGATGTAAATGCCATTTATTTTGATAAAGAACTAAGGTGTTATGGTCATAATTGTTTTTGTTTGAGAATTAACTTATTAAAAAGAACCCTATTTATTTCAAACCTTGCTTGGTTACTTAACCGAAATTAACCAAAACCGAACCATAACCGACTTCATAACCGATTAACCGTAACCGAAGTTTGGTTATGGTTATGGTTACCAAAACTCCATAACCGAACTAGCGGTTATGGTTATGGTTAATAGTAAAAACCGAACCAAACCGACCCATGCACACCCCTAGATTTCGGTGGTAATTGGGACGCGCACTTACCTTTAGTCGAATTCTCGTACAATAACAGTTATCACTCTAGCATCCAAATGGCACCATTTGAGGCATTATACGGAAGAAAATGTCGATCGCCTATTGTATGGCACGAGATCGGAGACGCGCAAATTACCGGTCCTGAGCTATTCCAAGAAACGACTGAAAAAATCATCCAAATTCGAGACAATCTGCTGAAAGCTCGGAGCCGGCAGAAAAGTTACGCCGATAGACACCGCAAGCCCCTTGAATTTGACGTTGGCGATCACGTACTCCTAAAGGTTGCACCTTGGAAGGCGGTGATCAGATTCGGAAAGAAAGGAAAGCTCGTGCCTTGATATGTTGGACCCTTTAAAATTCTGGAAAGGATTGGCAAGGTGGCCTACAGACTCGAACTACCGGAGGAACTGAGTAATGTCCACCCGACTTTCCACATTTCGAACATCAGAAAGTGCTTAGCCGACCAGGAATTTCATGTCCCTCTCGAGGATTTACAAGTGGACGAAACATTACACTTCGTGGAAAAGCCTGTCGAGATCATGGGACAAGAAACCAAGGTGCTCAGACGCTCACCCATTCCCATTGTGAAGGTTCACTAGGAAGGCAAACGCGGCGCCGAGTTCACCTGGGAACTTGAAAGTCACATGAAGGCGAAGTACCCGCAACTATTCGTTACGCCTACTTCTTAAATTTCGGGATGAAATTTCCTAAAGTAGGGGAGGCTGTAACAACCCACTTTTGGAAAGTCAAAGTCAAAATTGAAGTCAAAGGAAGAAAAGATTGCTAATTGCGATCTGTCACTCCTTGCTTAATTACTGATCTGACTTCTTTGACTTGTAATCGAATCTTTATTTTAATCGCTTTAGTTGTATTATGTGGAGTACTTGTTAACAATCGAGGTTTAATCACATGTTTTATCGCAAATCGACGTACCACTAATCGCATCGCTATCGCAATCGCAACTCGAATTATGGATTCTGGATATTGCTTTACGTGTGTGTGCTATTATGTGTTACTGGTGCATGTTATATTTATATTGAGGTGGTTAATAGCAATCGTAATCACAACTCTATCGACTCGCAATCTAATCGCAAACGCTAAACGCAAGTTATTTATAGTGATTGTATGTTAGATATAGTAGTTAAGTTATTTGTGTGACTATTGGGTAATACTATCGTATCGCTCACTCGAATCGAATCACATCACAACGCTCAACACGCGAATCGAAATGACAAAACTCAACACACCGGACACCCTGATCGAGTGGCCAACCGACCGAGTGGCCATCCGATCGGATCGCCATCCGATCAGATTGCCATCCGATTGGATTGCCGTCCGATCGGTGACCAATCCAACACTTCAGCACTTTCCTCATTTGGAAACCCTAAAAATACCCTCCTGTCACATCATTTGTGATGTGACAGCTCCCCCACTCGACCAGCCGCACTCAAGCCTTCTTTCTCTCGATTTCTCGCGATTATTGTAAGTTTTCAACCTAAATCTTGTACTTCTATGATCTACACGCACTCCTTCATCTTTTTCACCTTTGAATCTTAACTTTTAACCGTGAAATCACCGGATTTGAGGTGTTCTAGGGTGATTTCACCATGGAGTTCTTATGAACTTCAAGATTTGGCTTCATTCCACCAATAACAACTTAGATCTGAAGGATTTCCACACGTTTAAACAAAGTTTTCGTATAGATCTGCACATATTCACGGTTAAAAGGATTGAAAGAGGGATTTCTAACTTTCTTTCAACTCTTTTACACTCAATGCACTCAAAACCGATAGAATCGGAGCTTGTTCTGACCCTCTACTCTTTCTTAGTGATGTGTTGGTCCTAGATCTGAATTCTATCTAAGGGACAACTGATTTCGGGTTAAGCATGAACCACCGTCTCGAACAGTTAACTGATCGGACTAGGGTGATTCCTTTTCGATTGGATAACTTGGGTCATGATGGGGTTTCTGTTGATTAGCATGTTGTCATACCATCTCGATCAAGCGCAAAACTTTCCAAACTTAACAAATCTTCAAGTTGCAAAAAGATCAGATCGCAGGACGGATCGCCATCTGATCGGATCGCCGTCCGATCGAGCCGTAATCCGATCGGATTGCAGTTGAGGTTCAATACTTAAACAATTTTCAACATGTTCAATTCTAACAGATTGCCACCCGATCAGTAGACCATCCGATTGGATGATAATCCTGCTGTGAACTTGTTCTCTGAGAAATACCTCGCCAGACGGATCGTCATCCGACCGAACTACCATTCGATCGAACGACCTGAAAGGTAGAGATACTTCTCTGTTTTCAGAATGCTACAACAAAAACTTCAAAGCCATCATACACAAACACATCCATCCCAAACGAGGTGTCAATCCGACCGAATGGCCATCCGAACGGATTGACATCCGATCGAATGGCCATTCGTTCGGATTGCCATCCGTCCGGATGACCACTCGACACTTGTTTCACTTACACCGTTTTACATACCGCTTATCGCTTATGCTATCATTCTGATCAGGCTAATCTCACTCTAGCGCTCCCTTCAATCCATTAACTTCCATCGCTGTGAGTATACTCGATCCCTTTTTGCTTTATACACTTTTGGGGGTTACATACGTCACTTATTCTAAATCACAACGACACACAAGACAAATACTATTTATACACTGACCATTAATGCATGTTATACGTGACTCGATGAATGCATGTTTGTTATGTTTACACATTGATTGTTGTCTACCTGCCTTAGCAACGATAGTACTATAGTTTGGACTCAGCACCTGTTCACTTAGGGGTTGTTAAGGACAATACTTCACGTGTTCGCAGTGGTGAACATGTGATGCGCACTCGCTACTTGCAATCAAATCGCAGTCACTTGTATTGATAGGATCTTTGTCGATAACTTACATGCTTCACATTATACGTTGTACATGTTGGTTATGCGTAAACGATTTCGAACTCTACTATACTATTAAACTTGTATGCTTACCTTTACACTATGTGTATTGACCTCTATTTTAACGTATGTGACAGGTGTTTAGGATGCTTGCTTGCTACTTGATGGAATCGAGCTTAGGAGAGTCTAGAAACCAACAAAGACAATTTATTTTTATTTAAATCTGAGTTGCCGGAACATCTTTGTTTTGAGGATATCTATGTCTGTAATAATTTGATTGCTTGGTAGGTTATGGTATGGGACATAATATTAACTATCTGGTAATCTAGTTGTTATGGAATTTCTCTTGACAATCTGTTTCGCTCAGTGCCGCGCCTCTATGTTTCCGCCATCGGTTGGGGTGTGACAGATTGGTCCGACAAGCTTAACGATGCATTGTGGGTGCTTCGAACCGCCTACAAAACGCCTTTTGGAACTACACCATTTATGATCGTCTATGGAAAAGCTTATCACCTTCCCGTAGAGTTAGAACACCGAGCACTTTGGGCTTTAAAAACCGTTAACCTTGACATGACCGAAGCCGCTAGGAAGCGTTTCTTTCAAATCCATGAGCTTGAGGAGCTTAGGGACGCAACATATGCTCGATCTTTGGGAATTAAGGAGAAAACGAAAGCTTCACATGACCGCAAGTTAAGGAAGGTTAAAGAGTTTAGCAAGGGTGATAGAGTGCTTCTCTACAATTCAAGACTGAAGTTGTTTGTGGGGAAGTTGAAATCGAAGTGGTCGGGACCGTATATGGTTCATTACGTGTTTCCGTACGGAGCGGTGAAGATTATGAATGAGTCGGATGGCCGGAGTTGGAAGGTGAATAGCCACCGTTTGAAGCACTACATTGGAGGAGCGATAGACAAGAACGAGATGGAGGAAACTCCTCTCGAAATCCCATCAAAAGCCGCTACTTAGTTCTTTGGGATGAAATCCCAAGTGTAGAGTATGTACCGTTTGTAAATTTCGTTAATTTTTCATAAGTTTTTCATAGTTTTTCGTGTCTTTGTTTTGTGTGTTTGAGTAATTTTACAGGAATCATATCATTGAGGAGCTGAAATTGCGAAGAAAATGACATTCCAGGTAAGTCCCAACACTTAGAAAAATTTGGGATGGTTTTGGGAAGGATTGGTAAGACTTTAAAAAATTTCTAAGGCATAAAACATGAGAATTTACGCAACCTTCTGTCCAAAACACGCCTTCGCGTTGCGCCACACCAAACACATTATCCGGTGGCGTAGCGCGACCAAAAGGTCCAAAAATCACTTCTGAACCCCCCTGTGGCATCGCGCGACCACACATGAACTTCATCGTCGCGTAGCGCGACCCCCTTTCTTGAACCCCTTACTTGAACCACCCCGTGGCACTACGCCACGGCTAACCTATTTTAACGTGGCGGCACGCGACGGTCTCTCAGATCATTTAAAAAACCTTTTCATCAGTCATCTTCCCCTAAACCAAACAAAACCCTTATCCCTTCACTCCCACCGCCGAACACCCTCCCCACCACCATATCTCACTCGAAACCCCACCAAATTCCACCATTTCACCTCCTATGAGACCAGATTTAAGCGCCGAACAAAACCTACCGAAAAATTTCATCATCAAACCGCTGATTCTCTTCGATTCGGGACCTTCCATTCACGAAAATTTCTAAGTTTTCTTGCACAATTTCGGCACTTCAGGTATGGTTTCTGTTCATTCTCTTATACATGTCATTTAGAGTCTCTGTTAGTGTAGCTTGTGTCGCGTCTTATGGTCTTGTTTACCGGGTCAGTAGTAGGCCAGTCGAGTAGGTTACTTTTGTCAAGTCATCTCCACTTTAGATGGTTTTTAGTATAGTTTATGTCACGGCCCCAGCCCCGGTTTGACCCGGTCAGGAGCCGCGGGACAGGAACCCGTGGTATCTATGATGCGACAGCGGAAGATTTTTAACAGGATCTTTTAAAACTCAAAATGCCCAATTATTTTATTCCATAATTTAGGATAAACCCCATAATTTACAATAGAGGAATTTAACTAGGAAATTCCCTTATTTATTAAAACATGTTTATTCATTTTAACTGAGCCACCTCTTCAAGCTTGTTAGTGCTCCGTAGCACGTTTCCTTGATTTACAGCAGGTCGCCTGAAACATGTTTTAAAAATATTTTATCAGCGGGGAAATGTTGGCGAGTCATTCAAATTATACAAAACGACACATTAGTTATCAATTACAGCATAAGAGCGATTACAATGGCTTTTATCTAATTTTTATCTAGCGCCGTGTCACCTGGTGACGATGGTCATGCCACTATTGGGTCTTTCCCCAAGTAGTGACGTTTATCACTGTTAGGATTTATTAGCCTAATCAGTGAGAAATTAGTAATGTGCACAATACCCCAATTAGCCAGTGATTCAAGATAACCATGACTTAATCCCTGTAATTATAACATTTAAAAATAATTGGAGTATTGAAAAATACTTTTGATAAAAGAGAATGACTCACATTGAAATTTTAATTGGACAGAGCTTAGCCTATTGATTATTCTTTTGACCTAAATTAAATAACATGCACACGAACTGGGTTAGTAACTAATACAGTATTTACGATAACTCATGAGATTAAACCCTCACAACGAATGACAAAGCATAACCCTAATGTGGGCAGCACTTAAACATCCATTGGATAGTTTCAATCGATCGGACATTGAATCGTAGTAGCGATCGAGTTATTACCCTGTTTTGCGGCAGCGATTCGTGATTTGTGTGTGTTTCTGTGGTATTTGGACAATATCTCAGCGTAAGTATTGAGTTTTAACGTCGAACTAACGCAGAATTGCAAGTCCCACACCCCTCTATATATACTGAGAAAACAGCCCCCTCGCGTGGCGCGAGGGGCTGTCACGTGGCGCGAGGGGTTCTACCCTACCATAGGGTAGCCCCGTGTCCCAGTAGGCTTGCTGAGTTGGTCGTTCGTCAAAATTAGATTTCCACGTAAAACTGTGTGGATATTACTAACTAGGGTTTACCCCCCCCCCCCCCCCCTTGAGTTTTAGGGGCCCTGATCCTGATTCCGATTGTTCTGAAAATTTTAGGGTTTATGCAGGATCACTTGGGGGTCTTAATTAGGGTTTCCTATTGAACCAAATAAAATAATAAATAATAGTTTTGGTGAGAGTTGTTACATCCTCCCCACCTTAATAAAAATCTCGTCCTCGAGATTTATTGAAACAAGTAGGGATACTTTCGCTTCATCTCCGATTCTAATTCCCAAGTGTATTCAGGTCCTCTCTTTGAATCCCACATGATTTTGACTAATACTAGACGTTTGTGTTTGAGAAATTTGATCTTTCTGTCTTATCTGCAGGGGCTTCTCAACAAATTTTAACTTTTCATTTACCTTTACATCTTGAAGAAGTACTACCAGTGATTCGTCAGATAAACATTTCTTAAGGTTGGACACATGGAATACATTATGTACTCCAGCTAATTCCTCTGGTAATTGTAAACGATAAGCAACTGGTCCTATACGTTGGAGTACTGGGAATGGTCCTACATATCTTGGACTTAGCTTTCCTTTCTTACCGAATCGAACTACTCCTTTCCAAGGAGATACTTTTAATAGTACTTTGTCTCCAACTTGAAACTCGAGTGGCTTGCGCCGATTATCTGCATAACTCTTCTGGCGATCTCGAGCCGTCTTTAGTCTTTCCTTGACTTGAGTGATCTTGTCGGTAGTTTCTTGCACAATCTCTGGTCCTGATAATTGACTTTCTCCTATTTCTGCCCAACAAACTGGAGTTCTGCACTTCTGTCCGTACAGTGCTTCGAACGGGGCAGCTTCAATACTTGAATGATAACTATTGTTATAGGAGAATTCAATTAAGGGTAAATGATTGTCCCAGTTTCCACCAAAATCTATTACACATGCCCTAAGCATGTCCTCCCGGGTTTGGATCGTCCTTTCACTTTGTCCGTCTGTCTGAGGATGATAGGCAGTGCTTAGATTTAGTCGAGTTCCCATTGCTTCCTGGAAACTTGTCCAGAAATGGGAAGTGAAACGACTATCTCTATCTGATACAATAGAGAGTGGGACTCCATGTAAGGATACTACTTCATCTACATACAACTTGGCTAACATTTCCATGCTAAAGGTTTCTTTCATGGGTAGAAAGTGAGCTGATTTGGTTAATCAATCCACAATTACCCAAATCGCATCATTACCTTTTCTGGTTTTGGGCAACTTAGTAACAAAATCCATAGTTATAAGTTCCCATTTCCATACAGGCAATTCTAATTGTTGTAGTAGACCTGAGGGTTTCTGGTGTTCTGCTTTAACTTGCGAGCAAGTAAGACATTTAGAAACATATCTAGCTATGTCCTTTTTCATTCCTATCCACCAGAAATTTCTTCTTAAATCTTGGTACATCTTATTGTTACCGGGATGCACAGTATACCAAGATTTATGGGCTTCTTCTAAAATTTTATTTCTTAATTCTCCCTGCTTAGGTACCCAAATTCGTTTCTTATGGAATCTCCAGATTCTATCACTACCTTGTTCTAAGTCTTTTATTCGTCCTTTCATTCCTTCAGCATCATCCTTGATTGTTGTTTCTTGAACATTCTTTAATTGTTCCATTAAATCTAACTGTAGATTTAATCTAAGAGCACGAACCCGTCGTTGTTTCTCATGATACTTACGACTTAGGGCATCTGCAACTACATTTGCCTTTCCTTCGTGATATTGAATATCACAGTCGTAGTCACTTAAGATTTCCATCCATCTTCTTTGCCTCATGTTCAATTCTTTTTGCCCAAATATGTACCTTAAACTTTTATGATCCGTATAGACAGTAAACTTACTTCCATACAGATAATGTCTCCAAATTTTAAGGGCAAAAATTATGGCTCCTAATTCTAAGTCGTGAGTCGTATAGTTTTCCTCGTGCTTTTTCAATTGCCTTGATGCATATGCAATTACCTTTTTGCATTGCATTAGCACGCATCCTAATCCTAGCTTTGAAGCATCACAATATACTTCAAAATCTTCTGTTCCTTCTGGTAAAGCTAGAATTGGAGCATTTGTTAGCTTTTGCTTCAAAATCCTAAAGGCTTCTTCTTGTCTAGGTCCCCATTCAAACTTAACTGTTTTACAGGTTAGCTTAGTTAATGGTACAGCTATTTTGGAAAAAACCTTAATAAACCGTCTATAATATCCGGCTAACCCTATAAAACTTCTAATTTCCATTGCTGATTGCGGAACATTCCATTTGGTGATTGCTTCTATCTTAGCAGGATCAACGTGAATACCTTCATGATTAACCATGTGTCCTAAAAATTGCACGTCCTGTAGCCAAAATTCACATTTTGAGAATTTGGCGTAAAGCTTCTCCCTTCTTAACAAGGTTAAGAGTGTATGCAAGTGCTGACAATGTTCCTCCTGACTTTTGGAATAAATAAGTATATCGTCGATGAAGACAATTACAAATTTATCCAAATACGGTTTACAGATTCTATTCATCATGTCCATGAATGCTGTGGGTGCATTCGTTAGTCCAAAGGGCATGACTGTAAACTCGTAATGACCATACCTAGTTCTAAAAGCAGTTTTAGGTATGTCTTCTTCTTGTACCTTCAATTGATGGTATCCGGAACGTAAGTCTATTTTAGAAAAATATCTAGCTCCCTGGAGTTGATCAAAAAGATCATCAATTCTAGGTAATGGATATCGATTCTTAATTGTAACTTTATTTAATTCTCTATAATCAATACACATTCTCATTGACCCATCTTTCTTTTTCACAAACAACACTGGTGCTCCCCATGGGGATGAACTAGGTTGTATAAATCATTTGCTTAGTAATTCATCTAACTGCTTTTTTCAATTCTAGCATTTCGGTGGGTGCTAACCGATAAGGTGCCTTAGCTATTGGTGTAATTCCAGGAATTAGATGAATTCTAAATTCTACCTCCCTATCTGGTGGTAATCCTGGTAACTCTTCTGGAAATACATCTGAGTATTCTGATACTACAGGAATTTCCTTAGGTTCCTTACCCTTAGTGCTAATGATTACCGAAATCATATACACTAATCCTTGCTTTCGTTCATAACTAGCAATTTTCATTACTGAAATGAACTTCATAGGTTTACGCGGCTTATCTCCCGTAACCATAATTACTTCTCCGTTGGGTGCACGAATTTCTATAGAGTTCTTATCACAATGTATTCGAGCATGGTTGGCTACTAACCAATCCATTCCTAACACAACATCGAATCCAGCTAAATTCATAGGTAACAGGTTTGCATGAAATTTATGACCTGAAAGTTCTATATTTTCTTTTTGTAGAACCTTATTTATGTTAACAGAATTCCCATCTGCCGTTTCGACTGTAAAAATATGCCTAAGGTTGGTTAAGGGTAAATTAAGTGCTTGGCAGAATGAAGTATTGATAAAACTTTGGTTTGCACCAGAGTCAAATAATACTTTTGCATAAACGTTGTAAACTAAGAACGTACCGGCTATTACGTCAGGAATTAGTTCTGCTTCCTGAGTAGTCAGCTGGAATGCTCTTATGTTCTTCTTGTTAGTTCCTTCTGCGGGTTTAGCTTTGTTGTCAACTGGTTTGGCCAATTTCGGACAGTCTGGCCTGAAATGTCCAGCTTCTCCACAGTTGTAGCAGACTGTTGCTTTCTTCTTCCTGCAGTCTTCTTCTTGGTGCCCAGGGATTTTGCAGAAATTGCAATACCCTTTGCATCTTCCAAAATGATTTCTTTTACGAGCATTGCAAAATGGCATATTGGAAGATTGCCCAGTTCCCTTTCTCTTGAAATTACTACGATTACCCATACGGAAACCCTGGGTAATCTTTTGGGCTACTTACCTTTTCCTGGTTTCTTCTCGTGTACGTACCAGTCCGTCGGTTAGGGTGTTAGCTAATTCTACAACATCATCAATTGTGCGTGGTCTCGCAGCTTGCATCCCATCGTTGTTGTTATTAATATGATTGCCTCCTCCATTTACACTATTACTGAAGTTATCTTTGTTAGTACGTTTACTAGGAATAATCTGTTGAGGTTCGATTGGATTTCGAGCAGCAGCAAGGATTGCTGGAATAGCATTGGCTATTCCCTGAGCAACGATATTTTCGATATCTTGCCTATCTAGAAATTGATCCTCATTGTTGTGCTCGGATTGATTACCCTCGTTAACTTGTTCATTACCAGCGTTTGCCATCTGGTAATAAATTTTATATAAATGATTAGTATAAATTTAATAATTAAACATAACAAACAATTACACATAATCATATTAACACGTATAGCCAAAAGTTTATCGATTCCTTAACTCTCATTTTTATATATTATATTATGCATCCATACACACTGTTATCTTACAACCGTTTTATTTTTAGATTTTTACACATACTTATATCTTGATTACTATTATTACTATTATACACATAGCTTCATAACCCCACTTTTCCCTAGTCAGCTAGCATTTTTAAAAGCGATGTTCCCTTTCATCGTATTTCCAGGAGATTTGTCCTCCTATCTCCCGGATCCTATTCCCTGCATCCATCAACTCTTCGCCAAAATGGCGGAGTTCAGCTAAGTTTTCATTACTCATTGGTGGGTTTGGTATAGGTTCTGGGTCGAACTGAGGGAAAAAAGGTATAAGGGTTATTTTGAAGGTTCTGGAACTGCCAGTCGTTGGTCCACCATTCGTCTATTCCTAAGGGTTGAGTGTGAATTAAAGGTTCTGGGATAGCCGGTTCCAGGTTTATTGGAAGTTGGGTTTCAACAGGATAGGTAAAAATATTTTCATTGACAGGTTTAATGGTATCACAGCTTGCCAGTATGAAATCTAGCTCTTCCTGCAATGTCATTTCTTTGATTTGCTTGGAGCTTTCTCCAATCTCTTGCTTAGAACTTTCCCCAATTTCCATCCCTGCTTGCCTTGATTCTTCCTCAATTTCGATCCCTTTTCCTTTTTCCATGGGATTTTCTATCTTAAGAATTCTCTTAGTTACTGGTTTCCTTCTACGTACACGCCTCCAACCCACAAATCTTCTTCTTTTCTTGGGTTTTGCTTTCTCCAAAGGTGGAGCTTGAAATTCCATAGGTTTTTCCACATCGGCAAAGTAACCAGTAAAATCTCTGGAAACTTCTATTTTCACAGGATAGAGGTTGAGATTCTCTAGGGCTCCAGATAATTCATTCATGCTGTTCAGCATATATGTAAAAATACTAAGTTAAAATTTTTATAACAAACCTTCACAGATAACCTTCAAGTATTATTGCATACCGTGTGACTAATTTTAATACAAAGGACAACTGACAATTAAAACATACTAGGGTTTATTGTAATTTATTTATTTACTGGGTAAAATTTTCTTTAGAGTTTCTGATTTGGGGTGCTAGTACTGGGTTAGGGTAATTTAGCATTTACTGCTACAGTGGCTAACATATAGAGATCTGTCCATTTTTCATCTAACTCATCTTCCCATGGTGGGTTATTGCCTATTTCCTGAGTTTCCTTAGGAATCACCATTTCTTTTGGTTGTGACTTCTTTATTTTCTCTTGACTCTTTCTAATAATCCGACTTCTTTTCTTAGGAGAAAGTGGTTTCTCAAATTGTGCCTTACGGACAAATATTCCTTCCTCAGTATCTGTTGGATATTTTGAGGATGAAGTTCCTTTTTCTTTCGGTGAAGTATCTAATTTATGATAGATGTCCGAAAGTCTTTGTTTACCCATACTGTAAAAAAATATTCAAATAATAAAACATGTAATCACAAAATAGCAAATATTAAGTATTTTCTAAATACTTAATTGGCTTAAATCAGTGGCTTGATCAGTGGCTCTGATACCACATTTTCCTGTCACGGCCCCAGCCCCGGTTTGACCCGGTCAGGAGCCGCGGGACAGGAACCCGTGGTATCTATGATGCGACAGCGAAAGATTTTTAACAGGATCTTTTAAAACTCAAAATGCCCAATTATTTTATTCCATAATTTAGGATAAACTCCATAATTTACAATAGAGGAATTTAACTAGGAAATTCCCCGATTTATTAAAACATGTTTATTCATTTTAACTGAGCCACCTCTTCAAGCTTGTTAGTGCTCCGTAGCACGTTTCCTTGATTTACAGCAGGTCGCCTGAAACACGTTTAAAAAATATTTTATCAGCGGGGAAATGCTGGCGAGTCATTCAAGTTATACAAAACGACACATTAGTTATCAATTACAGCATAAGAGCAATTACAATGGCTTTTATCTTATTTTTATCTGGCGCCGTGTCACCTGGTGACGATGGTCATACCACTATTGGGTCTTTCCCCAAGTAGTGACGTTTATCACTGTTAGGATTTATTAGCCTAATCAGTGAGAAATTAGTAATGTGCACAATACCCCAATTAGCCAGTGATTCAAGATAACCATGACTTAATCCCTGTAATTATAACATTTGAAAATAATTGGAGTATTGAAAAATACTTTTGATAAAAGAGAATGACTCACATTGAAATTTTAATTGGACAGAGCTTAGCCTATTGATTAGCCTTTTGACCTAAATTAAATAACATGCACACGAACTGGGATAGTAACTAATACAACATTTACGATAACTCACGAGATTAAACCCTCACAACGAATGACAAAGCGCGATACTTAAACATCCATCGATTTCACGATGAATGACAAAACATAACCCTAATGTGGGCAGCACTTAAACATCCATTGGCTAGTTTCAATCGATCAGACATTGAATCGTAGTAGCGATCGAGTTATTACCCTGTTTTGCGCAGCGATTCGTGATTTGTGTGTGTTTCTGTGGTATTTGGACAATATCTCAGCGTAAGTATTGAGTTTTAACGTCGAACTAACGCAGAATTGCATGTCCCACACCCTCTATATATACTGAGAAAACAGCCCCCTCGCGTGGCGCGAGGGGCTGTCGCGTGGCGCGAGGGGTTCTACCCTACCATAGGGTAGCCCCGTGTCCCAGTAGGCTTGCTGAGTTGGTCGTTCGTCAAAATTAGATTTCCACGTAAAACTGTGTGGATATTACTAACTAGGGTTTACCCCCCCCCCCCCCCTTGAGTTTTAGGGGCCCTGATCCTGATTCCGATTGTTCTGAAAATTTTAGGGTTTATGCAGGATCACTTGGGGGTCTTTATTAGGGTTTCCTATTGAACCAAATAAAATAATAAATAATAGTTTTGGTGAGAGTTGTTACAGTTTAGATGGGGTGCGGGTGGTTGTGGCTTGATTTGGTGATTGCGATTTGTTCATGTTGAATGATATATCACTGCTTAGGAAATAAGGTTTGTGCCTTGCGTTTCGAGATCGAGTGTAGGCTGTTTTTAGTCTATTACATGGGTGCGGATGGTCTGGTTTGGGAGCAACGGAACTTGATTTCGAGCTTGTTAACTTGTCATGTGATGAACATAATGTGAAGTTCAGGTCTTGGGTTATGTTAGTGTCGTTATTGGGCGCAAATGGTGTCGGTTTGGGATTATTGAATTTGCTTTGATTGGTATGAAGTACATTGATACAATAAAGTTTCAACCTTGCATTGAAATCAAATTTTTGCAAAACGGAAAACCCTCCTTTAACTAGGCGGACTTTTTCAATTCGAAAGATTTGTTTTCAAACTAATACACGGCTGAAGTTGTGCAAGGTTGGACTTCAATGTCTTTGTTAAGCACTAGGGTTTAATTGCGGACAATTAAAGTGCCGAGGGGGGTAACATTGAGTCCAAGTTAGGTTCTTTTTAGTCAGTTTTAGTCTAGTTCGAGTCGTATTTAGTAGGTCTTGGGTTTACTTGCACGTACAAGTAAATTAGTCTCGCTCGTACTCAATCTCCATTCGGGCGAGCTTAATTATTACTTAGCATTTGTAAAAGGTAACCCGGTTTTTATTTCGACTCTATTTTTCAGAATTAGTCGCGAATGAAATGCTATACGGCTATTCTAATTTTTAGAAAAAAAGTTATAAAAACCCAAAAAAATATAAAAAATTCAAAAATTCAAAAAAAAATTAAAAATACCAAAAATAGTTCGTGATTACTTATTGTTTGCCTGTTTTGTCTTGTTAAATATTTGTTTTGCAGACATGGCTAGCAGCTCATGTAGTGGTAGGGCCCGAAAAAAGGGGTGCGGATCAGACAGCCCCACAACAGGATCCGATTCCACAGGAGACCCCGATTCTTCAGATAGGTGCTGATGATCCAAAGCTGAGAAAAATTATGTACCAAAGGGCTCATGAGTTTATTCCGACACATAAAGTTAATCGACTCGACCACCCGTTACTGCAGTTCGAGCCGAGTACACCTGAGTGGGATAAGTATGATAAGTTGAATGATACGGATCTACTTCAGCACAGGGTAATAGACTGGACTTGGTTGGAGGAAATAGGTTCAAGGCAGATGGTGTTGGACCTTCTGGGTCCAAAGTTGACTGAGGCATTAGAATGTACGCAGGATCAGTATAAGGAGTTTCACAGCACATTGAGACACAAAGAAGGGAAGTTTGAAGATGGCAAAGCTGTGTCTTTCAGTTTGGGTAGGAATGTATTTGAAATGAACATGGCGAGGTTTGCCATTGTGTCGGGTTTTTATACTGAGGAAGAGGTGAAGCAGCCCGGGTTTGTGACTAGTCTGCGAGGTGCATACTCTACTGTTAGGGATCACAGTGTTGGAGGGGCTGAGCTGCGTAATTTTTGGAAGACGATTTCCGACCACCCATTTACAGTTATGAACCTGATTACTTCGGTTCGTAACCCAGTTTATCGGTATGTTTTGAATATTTTGTCGACTACGTTGGTGGGGCGGAAATCGGGTGAAAATAAGGCGAATTGGATCGAGTTGTTCATTCTCATGTGTCGGGTGGAGAACAGGGAGATGAACTTACCTACGGTGTTACCGGATTCTTTCAGTAGGGGACGTAAAGGTGGTCATCGTGCTGGTTTGGCTATGGGCCCATATATCACCCGTATTGCACAAAATTTGGGGGTGTTTAACAAGTATGTCCCCCAATTTCTACATGAGGGGCCGAAGACGATGGCGTTTGGGATTAAAGAGTTGCAGCAGGTTGGGATAGTGTCGTATACTAAGCCCTACGGCTAGGAGCTGATTAGGCATGGCCCGCAGGTGAAGCCGCCAGAGGGACATCCAGCTGAGGATGTGATGATTCAGATTGACCCTACACACCGCCAACGGCCACTACAGCGACACGAGCGGCCAGCGCCTCAGTACCCGCGTAGGCAGCCACCACCCGAGCCTCTTACTTTAGAGTCGTTCTCTGGCTATGTGGAGCAGAGATTCGACAGGCTGGAGCACCTCATTCTGACAGGTCAGGAGAGGCAGGAGGAGGCCCTCCGGTACATTATGAGCAGGCACAGTATGGGGATTCCGGACTTCTTTCAGCCGAGACAGCAGGGTGGCTCGGCTGGTGCTGGAGAGAGGTTTGATCCGGTTCCCCCGTTTCGTGTATTTGGTGAGGGTAGCTCTGGTGCATGTGGACGACAGGAGGGCAGTGAGGAGACTGCCAGCGAACATGAGGAGGACTAGTGTGGGGATGATGAGGATGCAGCAGCAACACTGACAGACTATATCTTTTATTTTATTTTTCTTTTATGTTGTTTTTGATCTTCACATGTTGGTTTGTACTTATACTTAGACACGTTAAACAGGTTGGTTGGGCAGGATGGTTTGGGTTGTGTTTGAAACTGACACTCTTGATGGTATATATAGTATGATCTTTTGGTGTAGTTTGTTGAAGATGATTGATAGGTTGATGTTAGTAGCCGCTTTCGTTTGCGTGTCCGAGATTGGGAGTTGTTTGCTGAGCGTGTTTCGAATTGGAGGGCTTATGTGGAAACGACTGGCACTTTGACAGTCTCACATATTCAGCTAAGTCGTTTCCCTTGTATTCTTGTATTCTTTTATTTATTTATTTATTTATTTAGTTCGTTCTTAGTTTAGTGGTAATTTAGGTAGTCTTGAGTCGTATTTCCATCTTGCATTAGGGACAATGCAATCTTTAAGTGTGGGGATGGGATACATGTAAATAATTGAGTTATAAATATGAAAAACACAAAAAAAATAATAAAAATTAAAAAAAAATAAAAATTTGATAAAAATCCAAAAAAAATTGAAAAATCAGAAAATGTCTTTTGAATAAAGAAGTTTGCAAATTAATACGGAAAATGATAGAAAATATGAGTTTTTATTCGGGTTCAAATAATAATAAGAGATTAAATAAATCGAGCTTGTGTCTAGTTAGGGATGTGTGAATAGGCCCGGGTTTGGTTTTAGGTCCCTTTGAGTTAATACATCTTAATTGTCGGTCTACTAGTGGGTTTTCATCCAGGAAATATGGAAAATTGAAACCGCCAATAAGAGTATAAGGAACACCATTATAAGTTAAAACCGTTCGAATTTTTAATCATGAAAAAAAATATAGAAAAAGAAAATGAGCTAGAAACTGAATGAAAGTAGCGTAGGCCAATGTAATCTTGGTTGGGGATAGTAACTTTGACCCGGAATGCCTCTAGGATACGTGAAATCGAACTTGCAAATAAAAATTTCCGAAGCCTATGTAATCCGAGTTGGGGATAGCGACTCTACAGCCGGACTGCCTCTGGGTTAGGTAAAAGCAACGTCTATGCTCATGAAAAAAAAAAGAAGGGAAAAAATGAAAGGAAAGAAAAATGCTGAAAAAGAGAAAAATTGATTGTAAATTCTCTTGGTTTTGATATAAGACGGTTGGGAATTGGTCCAGTGATCTTTCCTTTGGTTCTATAAGCTTGAGGCGGGATTAGGTGGACCGTAGATTCTAGCGTGAGACCCTAGATAGATTGACCGCACTTAAACTAAATTCACATGATAAGGGCTTAAGATCGGATTTGGGTTTAAAGGAACAAATATATTCGCAATCGCGGCTAACGCAAGTTTTGGTTTTAATAAAATATAAATATGCTTTTGACCCGAGTAACTATTCATCTCTGATTCCGTTGCATAATTCTTTTTCGAGGGCGAAAAAAGAGTAGGTGTGGGGATATTTGATGTATTGCAAAATACTTCTCTTATTCGTGTACAGTTTGTATAGTTTTTCGTTATATTTAGTTCTGTTTTCGTTAGAATTTGCATACTATTGATTAAATCTCGTTTTACAGGTCGTTAATGCTGAAAATGTAGAAAAAACGATAAAGAATTAGTTGATTTGGGAGTTAGAATAATTTTTGAGAATTTGGAGTGCTGAGACTGATTGAAAAACGAGACAGTCTGTGAAAATGGAGCCGTCGCGCTACGCCGCAAGGAAACATCATTGCAGTTGCGCCCCGCCACCATTAAACAATTAATTTCTGGAGTTTTAAGCTGTCGTGCTAAGTGACGCTGAAGGGACATACCCGTCGCGCGGCGCGACGGGGTCTAATGTCGGCAATTATTTGCTGTTGATTAGGGTTAAGGATAAAAACCAAGAAAATTATTCAAAAAAAACCCTAGTTACGAATTGAGGCAATCATAGGCGCTTTTCAGAGCAATCTTGGAGCAATTTTGAAGGTTTTGAAGCATAGGAATCATTGGTACGAGTTCGGGACGAAGGATTGAAGACTTACACGGGTTTTCTAGTTCTTTGTTTATTGATCTTTCTTCCGAAACTCGTTGTCATGAATTCTAGTTTGAACATCTTTACTTTGTTTTCTTTATTTGATATGCTTGGCTAAACTTTTAAACCGCCTAGACTATGATGATTGGATTGAAATAAAGTTTTGACCTTTTTCGTTAATTGCATGTATTTTATGGATTGATAGTGTATTGTAAACAGTTTGGTTTATTGATTTGGTGTGTATGCGTACTTTAATCCGGTTCATTACTATCAATTACTTCGTGTGAATCTTGGTGGTTGTCTGCTACGGAATAGGTTCATGCTAGATCTTTGACCTTGTGTCTTTGACATTTAGGGAGAATTGGCCAATAAACCCTAGAAGTGATAGTTAGTACTTTGCTAGATTTTAGTATTCTACTAGTCCTAATAGCTGGAAGGTGCGGGTTTATTGGTAGGTCTTACCTGGCGAATTGCTTTAGACAGTCTTTAGAAAAAGTCGTGCCTTAGTTGCCCCGTCGGTTTATAAGTCTATCAAGTCAAGTTAACAAATCCAAACTACCCTAGATCTATAATTGGAAAAGAGTAGGTCAATATTAGGGTACTTACACAATAATTAGATAACCGGAAGGAAGTATAATAACTGGTAGGATTAACAGCCTAGGTAGTGCCATAAGTTTCACCTCGAGAAGGGTTGAAGGGCTTAGTTGGGGTCTTACTAGGTTTAGTATCATAAGATCCCGGTTCCATAAATCATGCAGTTAACTTAATTGGTAAATTCTTAAAATCAATCCAGGATTCTAGTCTAGGTGGTCCTTTTCATCATCTGAGAACAGTCTTCGCCTTATTTCGTATTAGTCTAGTTCTAGTTCATTAATTAGTTTAAATAGATTTCCTTAGATTTTCAGTAACCCCCCCCCCCCCCAAACAATTAAACAAGTCTGAGTCGTGTCTGTCAGCGTCTGTTAGAGTCTAGTTAACGTGATTAATAGAGTCTCGTGGTTCGATATCCGGACTTCCTTAGGTCATACTACAGTGATCGGTACACTTGCCGATTGTGTGGTTTAGGTCGAGTCTAGATTTAAAGCTTTTTAGTGTCTAGCTTAGAGAGTCTAATTTAGTTAATTTTAGTAGTCTGTTTAGCACACATCAATGCCAATCAATCTTGGACTCTTGTTCCTCGACCCGCTAGCACCAACATCATTGGTTCTAAATGGATTTATAGAATCAAATATAAATCTAATGGATCCATTGATGGCTACAAAGCACGTCTTGTGGCTCAAGGATTCACTCAAATACCGGGTCTAGACTTCTCTCACACCTTTAGTCCAGTCGTTAAGTCTTCCACTATCCGGGTTGTTCTTAGCCTCGCCACCATTAACAAATGGTCCCTTCGGCAATTAGATGTCAATAACGCCTTTCTCAATGGCCATCTCACCGAAACCATTTTCATGGAACAACCGCCGGGTTTTGAAGACTCAAACCGACCCAACTATTTGTGTAAACTCAACCGTGCTCTTTATGGTTTAAAACAAGCACCACGTGCTTGGTTTCAGCACTTAAGCTCCTTTCTTCTCAATCGTGGCTTTCACAACAGTCGAGCCGACATATCTTTGTTCGTTTACAACCACCAAGGTATCTTAATTTATCTTCTTGTTTATGTTGACGACATCATTATCACTAGGAATAATGACCATTTCATCAACAACTTAACATCATGTTTAAACAAAGAATTTAAAATTAAGGACCTTGGCCCTCTAAATTTCTTTCTCGGACTCGAAGTTCATCACACAAAAACGGGTCTATTTCTAAACCAATCTAAATATGCTCACAACATTCTCACCCGAGCCGGTTTACTTGACTCAAAACCGGTTGCCACTCCTCTCACATCCAAAGATGTTTTCACCTCTCACGGAAACCCATTCCATGATCCTACTCTTTATCGCTCTCTCATGGGTGCTCTACAATATCTCACCATCACTCGTCCTGATATCTCCAATGCCGTTAACCAAGCTAGCCAATTTCTTCAAAATCCCACAACCGATCACCTCCAGCTAGTAAAAAGGATTCTTCGTTATGTTAAAGGCACCTTATCACATGGTTTAACATTTGATCGTCCTCCTAAGACTACTTTACTAGGTTTTTCAGATGCAGATTGGGCTCGATGTATCGACACACGAAGATCCACATACGGCTATTGTATCTACTTAGGATGGAACTTAGTATCTTGGAGCGCTAAAATGCAACCAACGGTGTCCAGATCCAGCTGTGAGTCAGAATACCGTGCCATGGCAAATACAGCCGCATAAATTATTTGGTTAACTCACCTTCTTCGGGAACTTAAGTTCATGCTCTTCCACCGGGTCGACCGACACTATTATGTGACAACAAGAGTGCCCTATTTTTAAGTAAAAATCCAATATCCCACAAAAGATCCAAGCACATCGACATTGACTATCATTTCATGCGTGAATTGGTAACCGCCGGCAAGCTTCACACAAAGTTCATCGCAACCGACAAACAAGTCGCCGACATTTTCACCAAGAGTTTGCCAAAACAGTTGTTTGAAAAATTTCGCACAATGCTTCGTCTTGATCCGCCACCAACTTGCATTGACGGAGGGTATTAGTCTATAACATATTTCATGGAGCAATATTCTCCTTCTCCATCAATGTATTCAATGTAATTATGTAGTCAATAGTTTCTTAGTTTAGAGGAGTAATTCTCTCCTTATTATTAGTCCAGTATTTTGTATTTAAAGTGTTGTATCATTGCAACGAGATTCAAGTTGGCCATTGTGATTTCATAATATGTATCATATGTGAAGTGAACAGGGTTGCGCAGAATAGACTAACCTACCTTGTTGGCTTCCATTTCCCATAAAGATTAGGCGGATAAACATGGAAAAAGCAAAACATGGGGCCAGCCCGAACCCACTTCATGCCTCGAGATGGATGTTAAAAGCAAGGAAGCACTCCCATCAACATATTAATTTATTTACGTAGTACATTTAGGGAAATAAAGTCATGTGTGATGAGAGATCTTGGGTCAACAAATGCATCGCTTGAGTAACCTTTCCATATCTGGAAGGTTATCATTCCTTGCTTTGATTGATATAAGTTATCATCACTCTAGCTACTCTACCATCCATAAACCTCAAAAATAACCCCGTAATCATACAACCACTTTCCTTTCCTTACGTTTATTATGTATCTGCTCTCTTTCGCTTGCACAAACCATGGATTGAATATAACATTAAAATTTTGGAAAAAAACAAAATACTTTTTGGTTATTTGTTTTTAATATAATGCAAGTGAGTTTTTGTGTATTACAGAAGCTTATGCATATTTTGATAGATTGTAAATGAAAACAAGCCCAAACATCATATAAAGGTTTCCAAGGCCCCAATTACGTAAAAAATTGAAGATTTGCTTAAAGCTTGTTGTTAATAGTTAGGGGTAGGGGTGGTCAGCACTCACTCACAACTTTCAATCAAGTTCCGCAATGTCATCAAGCATTATCACTAGAGATGGATTTTAGTGGAAATGCCCATCACTCGCCACCACACCCAACAATTTCCCTCACCACCCAATACCCCATCACGCGTCAAAATTACCACGCGTTCTAAAATTGACGCATTATTAGATTGAGTGACGGTGGTGTGAAAAATTGTATAACGCGTTATAAAACATCATCACGGGGTAACAAGCTTCCACCCCGGGTCCCCTTATATGTTTAATGTTTGTATCTACTCAAGTTGTGATTAGTCAGTCGTGTGAGTTCCATCATCCATGGGTAATTAAAGGTGTATGCTACAAATGCAAGAATTTTATCGTATCTATAGGTCGAGAGTGCAAGTCGCTCCCCTTATGTGTGACATGATTACATGAGGGCGGAAAGGCTAGTCCATGGAGAACCATTGACGCGATATTTTAGATTCAATCCAAAAATAAAATGAAACTGGTTCTAACAAACCTGGTAACTATTCCCAAGCAAATGCTCCGATCATCTTATTACATAAAACACAATAACATGCAAGCAAATTTCGACTCCTACCCAGCATAATTTGACGGCATATATAGTTGATAACTCATAATGTTAGAAGCCATAGGAGTGACACAACAAAAAGATATAGGTGAATATACATAACCATAAGGTAGGTATATATTTGCTTTTTTATTCTATAAGTTACCTACTCTTTATTAACAAAAATCACTACAACAATCACATAATTCACAGCACCAGTTGAGGCATTCAAAACAAGCAAGGGCGGTACACAGTTGCGTGAGGACAATGGCACATTGATCATTCATTCTGGAACATGATCGGATCAAACACATGCAACAACATCGATCAAGAAACATGCCCCAACAAGAGGAAGCTGCTTGCATCATTATTCCTGCAGGCTCGTTTTCTTCGAAATCTACAATTCCCGGAGGTAAATTATCAATCGTTGCCTTCAAGTTACCAAATCCAACACTTGTATTCCGTAGGTATATCATCTTGCGATTCTCTAACTTCGAACACTTCTGCAGTTCAATTTATATTCAATAAATGATGTGAGAGTTAGCAATCCAGCCTTTGACAAAACTAGGTTAGACTTCAAAAGTCAAAGTAGTACTAGCTACTTTTTTTATTACCTTAATTAGGATTATAGTTATATGTTACAAAACTTATTATTATGTACCTCCTCTAGTTGAACTGAATCAAGGGCTAGCTTTATTCTGTCGCTTTGAACTAGAATCATGCAGGTGTATTCAGAAGGAACTCCCATTTGTAGGCTCATATTAGCAATCTGTGACCAATAAAACAGTCTAATTAATTGGAGTTATGTGAACATTATGATGATGACCACACATTTTTTAATGGAGTATATAAAAATAAACAAACAAACCTTTTCCTCTATCTGTGTATTTTGGTATAACCATGCATGGGCTGTTAGTGTATCAATCTCCCTTCTTGCACAAACCTTAAATTTTGTTTATTCATTAAAACAAAATGTTAAAACTATGGAACGGGCAAAGATAAATTTAAGTGTTATAATAGTGTAAAAGTGATATGAAATTTATTTAATGTGTTACCCTGTCTAAAGGTATGCCCTTTGCTTTCCTCACTTTGATATCAATCACACAAGTGCTGAGATCAGCCCTGATACCTCTAGCTGTAACGATATCAGGAAAATTCCCATGGTATCGACCTGATACAACTAATGGACTTCCAAACAAGTCCGGAATACGAAAGGGATACAACTGCAATAAGTTTAACAAAAAATGGTCAAATGTCATACACGGGTTGACCGCACCATATATTTTAACAAGTGATATGAGTACAAGTGGTGTGTCAAGAAATGTACCTCGGTTGAGTCAAGATTTTGTAGGGCATCAAGGGCTACATTTGTGAGTACAGGAGATAAAGCATTATTAAACATTTGTGGTAATCGCTCGCTAATTGAATCTGGTCAAAAAATGTCAAAACAATTATTTGACATGACACTATGTGTAAAAAGAGAACTTTAGTTAATTAAGATATTGGTACTAGATGAAACTGACCTACATCATATGCAGCATCATAGCATCCCCTTCCCATATGTGCAAGCATTTGCAAAAAATAATGATTGCAGTATGAACCTGAGAATCTTGGAAGCATAAATAAAAAGGCACAATCCACCGCCCATAGAAAAGAAAAGATAGAAATGAAAATAAATGAAATAGCAAACACTTATGAAACTATATAAACTTGTAGTTATGAATTCAACAAGAACAATCACCTATGCCAAATGTGCAAATTCGAGGACAATCGGTTTCTCCCTCCATAAGGTGATCTTTAATCATATTACAAATATCTCTTTCATCTTCAACAGCACCGTCAGTAATGAGGAATACGAAAGGAATAGATTCACCAGTTTTACCAACCATTTCCAATGCCTGGATATTATGATCATCAAAAAATCAATCATACAGTTTCAGATGTGGAATAGCAACATTAAACAGTTATTTTTAGATGGAATAGGAAGTAAGGATCATCTAATTTTTTTACAGATTTAAACACGCAAGTCTCTCTTAACCAATTTACAAATTGTTAGTGATTTTAGCAACCAGTCTCGTCTTATGTGACTTTACCTGTAAATTACTTTTGTGGCACTAGTTGATGCCATGCCATTGCCAGCTGCTATATATACAAAATATGCTAATATGTGTTGTTTCAAGCTTCAATTACACTCAAAACAAACTCACGAACACCAAACTTATTTTACTGCTTGAATACCCACACTTTATTCATTCTCAAAGTTTAGTATATATACAACTCATGCAAACGTAAATAAAGGAAAACCTAACCAACTATGACCACTTCTCCATTACTTGACTCAACTAACAAACGCTAACCCATGTTCTATTTTAAACAATAAAAAACATGTGACTAATTAACTAAAATTATCCAACCCATTTGACCTACAAAGCTCCATTTCCGAGCCGTATCCATGACCCGAACCGGAAACGTCAAGATTATCCAACATTCACCCCCATAATCTTGACTTCGGCTTCTTCTCCTTAACTGAACCACACAGGTTCATGGCTCGCTTGCTTGATCGGTTCACACAGATCCGACTCAACTCTTGCTTTAAACTTGCTCTGGTTGTCTTTGTAATCACCTGTTTTTGGCAGCCGTATACAGCATCACTCGGTACTGTTTCGTCAACAATGCAGCCTCAAAACAGCCCTATTTCACTGTCACTCAGCGTTGAGACAGACCCCAGGTTCAACACTCGAATCACACAGGTAAGTCGCTTCCGTCACTACTTCTCACAGCCATCGTTTGCTGCTGATCGGACCGCCATCTCTGTCTAAAATCCTCCATAGCCTTTTCAAAAATATTGCCGAATCGACACCAATGAATCACACAGATTCGTATCCACTTTTTGTTCACACAGAACACATTCATGTAGAACACCCTTTTTTTTTGGTTTCCTCTTATCAATTGATTCACACAGAATTCTTCTTCTCAATCGATTCACGCAGAACCTTTGCACCACTCACAAAGATTTCTTCCTGATCACACAGATCACAACTCCTGCCGGTTCACCCAGAACCCTTTCTGGCTCGATTTCGTTTCCTCTCCGATCACACAGATCTCGCTAATCTCGGTTCACATAGAACAATCTTGATCACACAGATCATCTTCTTCTTTTTCCTCGTCTTCTACCGGCTCACTAAGAACTGATTGGTTCATTCAGAACTCTTCTTCATACGGCTCACAAAGAACCCTTCTTCGATCACTAAGATCGTCTTGTTCGATGACTTCGCCCGGCTCACTCAGAACCGTATTCAGTTCACTAGGAACTTCTCCTCTTCTTCTTTCTGTCGACGGTAATCACCGCCAAAAACCCGCTGCTCTCTTGCAAACTTCTTATTCTTTTCTTCTCGTTCTTGCTAACTTCTCACCCCACAGTTTAGAGGGACTGCTCCCCTCTCCTCGGAATACCAATTGTTGTTTCAAGCTTCAATTACACTCAAAACAAACTCACGAACACCAAACTTATTTTACTGCTTGAATACCCACACTTTATTCATTCTCAAAGTTTAATATATACGTAAATAAAGGAAAACCTAACCAACTATGACCACTTCTCCATTACTTGACTCAGCTAACAAACGCTAACCCATGTTCTATTTTAAACAAAAAAACATGTGACTAATTAACTAAAATTATCCAACCCATTTGATCTACAAAGCTCTATTTCTGAACCATATCCATGACCCGAACCATGAAACGTCAAGATTATCCAACAATATGTTTAAAAAAGTTTATTATCATAGAAAAAAGATCTGTTAGTAAAAATATATATATTTGAATATGTTGGAAAATCAGGCCCTTGATCAAATACACAAACACAATTAGAAAAAAACTTGTTCGACTCTTTTATTATTTATCAATTAAAGCACGCCATTTACAAAAGACCTAACCATATATTTATACTAAACCCATCCTAATCCTAACTCATCTCAAACTCTATTTTGAATAATAAAATAAACCAACTGAATAAACTATCTAATAAACAGATAATTCAAACTCATTAATTAAGCCAAACTATATGTATCTCCAACGAACTTGAATTATCTTGAACCTATATTAACTTTATGAATAATCCACCAAATCAGAATTATCTCTTCAGAATATGTCTATTAAATGTCACATTAGATGCCACATGGCATATACATGTTAACTAAAATGACAAGTAAGACGTGACGTCAATAACTTTTAAAAAAAAAGCAAGCAAAGCGACCATCAACTGTGGAGCACGTCATTCGCTACAATCAGTAACAATATATGGAGGTAGTAAAGTGTATGTTAGTTTTTTTGCACCTAGTTTAAGCTTGGTTGCTAAATTTGAGAAGAAAAAAAATGTAAACTTCATTTCTGTTTTATGCAGTTTTTGTTAGACAAATAATTATAAGGCTAGATCATATTTATATTTATCTATCTATTTATTCTTATATAAAATGGCAGTTATTGCCGTGTTATGTATATGTATATATATTCATTATTTGTAACCGGATGAGGCACCAATTCATTTTATGAACACAAGATCGTTTCGTTATTCAAAACCCTAAATTCAGAAATCCAACAAAGTGGTATCAGAGCCATATAGATCCAATTCAAGAAATCATCAAATTCTCGAAACATGAATCAGGGACAAGGAATTCAAACTCAACTTCCAAAATTCACAGGGCAAAACTATTATCACTGGCATATTCAAGTGAAAGTTTTACTTGAATCTCAAGAACTGTGGAATGTAGTTGATGAAGGAATTCGTGAATTAGGCACTAATCCAACGGAAGAAGCGATATCAACGCACAGAGATGCAGTCAAAAAGGATAAACGTGCATTATATATCTTATTTCAATCCGTAAGTGAAACCATATTCGAGAGGATTGCGCTGGCAACATCATCAAAAGAGGCGTGGAACATTCTACACAAATCATATCGTGGAGAAAATCGGGTAAAGACAATTAAACTTCAATCTCTTCGATGTGAATTTGATTCGTTAAAAATGAGGGAAGGGGAATCTATAGAAGATTATTTTAATCGAACGATTCTTATAGTTAATCAATTAAGGATGAACGAAGAGTCAATTAGTGAACAGAGAATTGTAGAAAAAATTCTACGAAGTTTAACTCGGAACTATGAATCTGTGGTGATAACTGTGGAAGAAACAAAAAATTTAGAAAATATTTCGACTGAGGAATTAATGGGTATTCTACAATCTCATGAATTGAGATTGAAACGCTATGAAGATATACCCACCGAACATGCATTTCAAATGCAAAATTCCAATCAAGACCGCTATAATTCATCACGGAATGAAACAAAGGGACGCGGGAAGAGTAAGGGTCGAAATTGGAGCACAGTTAGATGTTATAATTGTCAGAAGATGGGTCACACGGCCAAGTTTTGTCATCGGAAGGATGATTATGAAAAAACTGACAATGTTTTAATTCATAGAGATGAAGAAAGTAATGAACATGAAGACACAATGTTCATGATCTTCAATATGGAGGAAACGATCAAGGATGATTGTTGGTATGTGGACAGTGGTTGTAGTAACCACATGACGGGAAACAGAGAACTCTTCATCAACCTAGATGAATCGATAAAGAAAGAAGTAAGAACTGGGGATGACAAACGACTGGAAGTACAAGGATGCGGCGAAGTATCAATCACAATCAAAGATAAAATTCGGAAAATACCAAAGGTATTCTATGTAAAGGGCTTAAAACATAATCTTTTAAGCGTAGGGCAACTCATCGAGAAAGGATATGCAGTTTTGTTCAAAGAAAATCATTGCATAATCAAAGATGTAAACGATGAAATCGTTGGAAACATTAACATGACAAGTAATAAGATGTTTCCTCTTCGGCCAGTCAGTGACTTACATCTTGCAATGACCATGACCATGAAGGAAGCGTCTTCACTCTGGCACAGGAGATATGGACATGTCAATATGGATACGTTAATCAAAATGGAGACCAAAGGTCTGGTGCACGGATTGCCGAAGATAACGAAGGATGGAGATGTGTGTGAAGGTTGTGTTTCGGGTAAACAGTCAAGGAAATCTTTTCAAAAGAAAAATACATGGCAAGCTAGTAAGCCCTTACAACTAATTCACTCTGACATTTGCGGACCTATGAGGACTGAATCAATAGGAGGATGCAGATATTTCATTACATTCATCGATGATTATTCAAGGAAAACTTGGGTATACTTCCTCAAGTTCAAATCAGAAGCGTTGAATTTCTTTAAAACCTTTAAGGCCTTGAATGAAAGACAGTCAGAACACTTAATCAAAACCTTAAGAACGGATCGTGGGGGTGAATACTGCAGCAAGATATTCCAAGATTATCTAAAAGAAAATGGTATACGTCACCAACTCACGAATAGTTACACGCCTCAGCAGAACGGAGTGGCAGAAAGGAAAAATAGGACGTTAATGGAGTTAAGTAGAAGTATGATGAATATTAAACGTTTACCGAATAGCTACTGGGCAGAAGCAATAGCTTGTGCAACGTACATACTAAACCGAACCATCACCAAGACCCGGCCCAATGTAACTCCCTATGAAGCCTGGTATGGAGTTAAACCAAATGTAGAGCATCTAAAGACTTTTGGCTGCTTAGCCTATGTCCATGTTCCAAAGCAGCATCGAGATAAGTTAAATGAAAAAACTGAAAGGGCTGTGTTCGTTGGGTACAGCGAACATAGTAAGGGTTACAAGTTATACAATCCTCAAACAAATAAGATCATTATCAGTCGTGATGTAGTGTTTGATGAAGACAAACAATGGGTTCTGCCATTAGAGAGCTCCAAGACTCCATTCATAATACCGGATGATAATGAGGCTTCGACACAAATACAGACAGAACCAAATGTGATACAAGAGAATGAAGAGGTACTTCCTGAAAACGAGTTATCAACAGCTGGTGAGATCCCTGAACATAATAACTTATCAACAGCAGAAAATGAAGAGATACTTCCTGAGAACGAGACCACAGTTGCATCAGCAGATCATGGAGATAGCTCGTCAACATCAGATTCAGAGAATGAAGTTATTCGTGCAAAAACTATTAATAATGTTTATCGAAGAACGAAAGCACTGACAGAAGCTGAAGTTAGACAGAAATATCGAGAGAATCAAGTGGTTAATTTTGTTCTTTTCACTAGTTCAGATCCCACATCTTATGAAGAAGCAAGTCAAGATCCAAAATGGTTAGAAGCAATGAATAACGAGATAGAATCCATTCATAAAAATCACACATGGGAACTTGTAGATCCTCCATCACAACAAAAGCCGATTGGAGTCAAATGGATTTACAAAACGAAATTTGATGAAAAAGGTAATGTGGATAAGTACAAGGCCAGATTAGTTGTAAAAGGATATAAGCAGAAGTATGGCATAGATTACCAGGAAGTCTTTGCACCAGTAATCAGATTCGAGACAGTTCGGTTAGTTTTAGCCCTTGCTGCAGAATATGGTTGGCACCTCCATCAAATGGATGTGAAAACAGCGTTTTTAAATGGCAACTTAGAAGAACGAGTATATATAGAACAACCTCAAGGGTATGTAAAGGAAGGAGAAGAGAACAAGGTATGTTTTCTAAAACGAGCTTTGTATGGTTTAAAACAAGCTCCAAGGGCGTGGTATAGTCGGATAGACGCATATTTCATTCAAAACAAATTTAGAAAATGCATCTACGAGCATACACTATATATCAAAGATACAAATGATGGAAAGATTATCATTTGTCTGTATGTGGATGATCTAATAATAGCAAGTAGTTCAGAGAAACTAATTTCAGAATTTAAAGAATCAATGAAAGAAGCGTTCGAAATGACAGATATGGGTCGATTGCATTATTTTCTAGGCATGGAGGTTACATATGAGAAGGGAAACATCACCCTGTCTCAAAGAAAGTATATGAAAAATCTTTTAGTAAAGTACAGAATGACTCATTCCAACACGGTATCAACACCAATGGAATACGGTTTAAAGTTATCTAAAGAGGATCCAGAAGAATTTGTAGACGAAGGGTTATATCGTAGTTTGGTGGGGAGCCTGATGTATCTAACAAATACAAGGCCAGACATCATGTTCGCAGTTAGTAAGATAAGTAGGTTCATGGAATGCCCAAAGAAAAGTCACTGGGAAGCAGCTAAACGCATACTAAAATACATCAAGGGGACCCAAGAACAAGGAGTTACTTATTCAAAAGGGGGAAAGAAACATTTAACAGGGTTCAGTGACAGTGACTATGCAGGTAATATAGATGATAGCAAGAGCACTTCAGGATATATATTTCATCTAGGAACCGGACCCATATCATGGCAATCGAAGAAACAAAAGGTAGTTGCATTATCTTCAACCGAAGCTGAGTACATGGCCCTCTCTCTAGCTGGGTGTCAAGCTTTATGGATTAAAGGAATTCTAAATGATCTGCTGGGCAAGAAAGAGTATCCTATTCCTATATTTTGTGATAACAAATCAACGATATGCCTTGCTAAAGACCCGGTATATCATGGTAAAAGCAAACACATAAGAGTCAAATATCACTTCATTAGAGATCTAATAAAGAAAAGAGAAGTTGAAGTCTTGTTCTGCACTACAAAAGAACAATTGGCAGACATTATGACAAAAGCTCTCCAGCCTAAGGACTTCACTCGAATAAAAGAGTTGCTGCATATGAATCTGATATGATCAAGCTTACGGGAGGGTGTTAGACAAATAATTATAAGGCTAGATCATATTTATATTTATCTATCTATTTATTCTTATATAAAATGGCAGTTATTGCCGTGTTATGTATATGTATATATATTCATTATTTGTAACCGGATGAGGCACCAATTCATTTTATGAACACAAGATCGTTTCGTTATTCAAAACCCTAAATTCAGAAATCCAACAGTTTTCCCTTTCAAAAGCAATCTTTAGTGCCAAAATAGGATTAAAACACATCAAGAGGTGAAACATACCTGTTTCAAGGGAATAAGGAGGTTTGTACCACCTTCAGCAATAAGATTTGTGTTCACCCATTTAGTTGCATTTGTAATTGCCTCATTTGTCGCTAATTCCAATGAAGACGAGAATAACTGAATATCTCCATTAAAGGCTATGATGTTAAAAGAATCTTGTTGATTAAGCTCTGAAAGGCAACCAATCACCGCATCTTTTGATCTCTCAAGAGGGTCATCTTGCATGCTTGCGCTTATGTCTACCAGAAATACCACTTCCTTTCTCCAAGGCTGGGCAAGTTCATATTAATCACACAAATGAGGTTAGTTATAGGGAGTTTGGAAACTACGATATATGATGAAACGCCAAAATGTTTCCACTAACCTTAATATTTTTGTTACTCCCAGGAAAAAGATAAAAGCAAAACATATCTCTCTGATCACAATCCTGTAAGGATGGAGACTGCAGTAGTACACCAGCAAAGATATCATCCTCACAGACCTATAAAGAAATGTCAGTTGCTAAAAGCCTAAAACATATTTGCATATTTACTCCTTTTGATACATATGAGGCCTTACAGAGAAAGAAAAATAGAAGTCTTGAGTAGACCATGCCTGGACATCTGCCTCGTATGAGAAGCCTAATTCGCCAGCCTGTCGTCTAGTTTCCTTTAAATATGAAAGGAAGTAGAGAAAACAAAAATAAAAATCAATAATAAAATGTAAAGATGATTTCTGTTTCGTGCAGTTTGCCGTAGCTAAAGTTCAAACAAACAGCATACCTTTAAAGGATGAGTAGAAACATTGCACATGATCTCTTTATCTGTACAAGAGTTCACATTTAACAACACCTTTTCCTTCATAGAATATTCCTTCACTACCGGCACAACATGAACCGGAAAGGTGAAAGGCACACTAAGACAGAACTCGTTATTTTGGTACAACAACTTTTGAGACCATCTAACATTAACATGGATATGTGATCCTCCCTCAACC